>JAJSRV010000115.1:106493-290143 GCA_021527715.1 Neoseiulus cucumeris | reverse complement strand
CGACGACATTTATTCTGTCATGAAAATCGACGCAAATCAGAGAAACATCGGAGGTTATCCTCAAATTCCAAAACTCCGGAAGCACCACATCGAGTCACTTGGTGACTCGCGAGCGGTTGTCTGGGTCTCGATTGGTTTGTTCACCCATTGATCCAAAAAAAAGGTAATAGGATCAGGGCATCGCGAGGGCTTCGCTGGATTTATGTACCGAATCAAAAGCCGCATGTCTCACTAGGCCTGTGTTGAGCGGCTTAGAGCAAAGTGCCTTTCATCTCATTATTACTCTCTTCCGTTCTCTCGACGTCTATCCCTTCTGTTTTCGTTCTTCGCCTCGCTCTTCTGCTCGAAGGAAAGCTATTCGGTCGAAACGCCGTGAGATTATCATCATCGAGATCACACGAGTTTCGAAACGAATGATCATCGCAATCGATTCCAGACCACGAAACGCAGACCAACACGCAAATGGAGGGATTGATAATGGAATCGGTCGGCGGATGGAAATCAAAACGATACCTCGCCCATGCTTGATTCAAAGTGAGGAACAGACACCGCGGAGATTAGTGGAACAGACGAGCCAGATTCCCCGGAAGGATTGATCGATGAAGTCAATGAGTTGGTCGCTAGCTGACCAACTGACTGATTGACTGAAGGCAATGCTCAACGCACACCGAAAAAGTCGGAAGTCCTGGTTTTCCGTAACAAATGATCGGAATGCAGAAAACATTCCAAACCATCAATGCAGCTCTGGCTTCAACGTCGTTAGTTTAGTCGATGATTTTTATCAAAGGGAGCGTTGCACGCGGAGCTTACGCTTGTGCGGGGGAAAGAGGGGGGAAAGAGGGGGGAAAATGAAAAGGGCACCAGGGAAAAAGGGAAAGCTCCCGGGGCCTACGCGTCCCCTAATGGTCCCCTTCCCAGGAGTCAGTGGAGGGGGAAGGGCAGGTGGCGCAGGAGGCTCACAACCATCTGTTCCTCGTCGTCGTCGCCGTCCCCTAAGATCGACCAGGAGTCCTCCATGCAGTAATGCTGAGCTCCATTAGGGCGTTCTTGAAGTCCGTCCCTTGGTCTTTCTTCGATGGAGAGGAAACATTTTTATACATGACTGCGGTGCATATGGGAATGTCCCCGGACTTATGAGGCATGTGCGTCGTGTGCGAGGCATCTTTTCTGCTCGGCACTGGTGTGGGAATTACGCTGGGAAATCGTTGAGAAACTCCGCCGATATTCAAACGCTCATTCAGCTGTCAAGTCCGACCTCTCGGCTCAATATTGAGGCTCTCTGTAATCTTCTCGAAACACTCGTCATCCTGAAATGACCTTGAGGACATTTCGCTGGGTTCTCTCCCAGAACGTTACCTTGAGGAGTTTCCTTGAGGACGCTCGCTCGTGTCCTATTCTGGAAAGTTTCTTGATGAGCAACAGTCACTCTTGTACTCGCAAATCGCCTGTGGCTCACGAACATGGCCGCTTCGAGGGTTTTTTCAATATTCAAAAAGTTCAGATCCGATGCACAGATCGGGACTCCTCGAGGTGATAAGCCGCCGCGGCAGGGGACGAACACCTCTGGGAAAGAGCAAGCGTCGTCCTCGACGTCGGAGACAAATAAAGGGAAAGGGGTGAGACTTGAAAGGAAAAGAGTGGGGTCTCAGCGCGTAAGTCGCTAGACGTGGGAAGGCAAAGCATCATAATTTTCAACGCACGCGCTCGACCCACAAGTTTCTCTTAATGGGTAGCAAGTTTCTCAGCAAACTTCCCGCTTGCTACGTGGTAAGGTGTTTGAGGCGAAATGCGTGGGTTCGAGGTGTTGCTTGTGAGCCGCCTCAGCTCACTTGGATCCGCGTTCCCTTGTTTACTTGATGTAACTAAGCTCGAGGAGTGTCGTCGTAACATCCTGGACTTACAAAGTGCGCTGCACTCCGATAAGGCCGCGTTTTCGTCCTTTAATCGATTCTACAGTTTTCCTCGATCACTACTAAAATGAAGAAACGCTCACCGAGTACGACGAGGGGGGCTGTGTAGTTGCTTACAGCTGCAATATTCGTAGCGGTGCAGGTGTAATTCCCAGAGTGCGATCTCTCTACGTTCTCAATGATGAGGGTGGATACGAAATCACTCAACGGCAAAGTTTGAACTCCCTGTGAAAAAGACAAGAGATCGATCTGGTGAATATCGTGGGAGAGGTGATGATCTGAACTTGATCTTGTCTCTCTCGTCTCCAAATCAAAAGGAAGAACCGTGAACGATTCAAAATCAATGATATCTTAGCATTTCCTTCTAGTTTTAGAAGAGATGCATGAGGAACCCGACCTTATAGCCGATGAGTGGGCGACCATCTTTCTGCCACGAGATGACAATCGGTGAGTCTCCTTCGACGATCGCGCATGTGACCGTGGCTCGGTGCCCGGCCTGCATCTTCGAAGGGAACACGAAGGGAGCAAGCTTGGGTGGAACTGTAATGGAATTGAGATCAAGTGAGACTTCCGTTTTCCTTCCGTCATCCTATCCGTTTGGAGTTCATCATGATTTGAATGTGCTCCATGATCGTGTGCTGCTTTTCTGGTAACTATCACAATGAACGGTATCGGTTGTGGACAGCCAACATGGTTCGACGAATAGTGGCGTGAATTCCTTGAGTCCCCTTCCATTTTTCTGCTGCCCAGCAGGAATTGGAAAGCATCGACGAAACGAGCTCGAGCCAACGAGTCTAGCGAGTACAAACACTCTTTGGATGACAGGCTGGCTGCATGGCTGACGGTTTACTCCGTTTCGGTGTTTTCTGAGCCCAGCGGAGAAGAAAAAAATGATTCAACGAGCGACCCGTGGGCTTGAGAAATGATTTTTCCTTCCTCTCGAGCGGGAGAGAAAAAAAAGAGTTGTACTCCTGGTCGCAGGAGGTTTAGACCTGCTCGGAAAAAGCCACGGCGTCTCATTTTGAAAGAAAGGACGAAAACGCAGAAAAAAGAACGCAAAGCTGATTAGCGTAATAGGATGAGGTAGGCGAAGCCTGCCTCCTTTTTTTTTGCTCTCGCTCATCCGGAGCCCGCTGTGAGCCCCCGTGACGAGATGGCCTGGAGTCGCAACGACCACTCCAGAGTTCACAGGGATGGCGGAGGCGGGGAAAAATTGAAGGAGAAAGTAGCACGGAATCGGAGAGAATGCCCGCCCGGAACGTTCGTCTGTCCATCCATCCATCCATCCATCCGCCTGTTCGTTCAAGCGGAGAAAGAATCTCTAAAACTGCAAAACTGGCTTCAAGCCAAACACAGGTCTCGAGAGAGGACGACGATGATCTTTCTGTTCGCTTCGGTAGCGAGTTGAGATCGTGTTTTGGGAAGGATTGGCGAAGAAGAATGAGCCTCCCGTACACAGTGGATTTGAGCGTTCTAAACATGATTCCGGTTGCGGTTCAGGTTGCCGTAAAACGCTGAATGTGGACTGGAAGCGCTTGTTTTCGAAGGCTTCTGCGAAGGAAGGGTTGTCTATGACAAACAGCGGAGAACATTGTCGGGGTTATCGATCACGAAGAGTCCCGAGA
This sequence comes from Neoseiulus cucumeris, assembly GCA_021527715.1. Classification (NCBI taxonomy): domain Eukaryota; kingdom Metazoa; phylum Arthropoda; class Arachnida; order Mesostigmata; family Phytoseiidae; genus Neoseiulus; species Neoseiulus cucumeris. The sequence continues at coordinate 286,608 of JAJSRV010000115.1, read as the reverse complement.
GATGAGTTCCAACCACCCAGCTCTGTATCCATCTCCAGCCGAGTGCGCGATGATCAGATGTCCCGACCAAAGAGAGCCGATTTTCCGATCCCGAAGAAGAATCAGTGGAGACGGAAATCAGAGCAAGAACGAAAGATAGGGGATACATGGCGTACATTTTCTGCGGCGGAATCTCAGTTGCGCGCGAAGCTAATGGCGCGGCACGGTGAAACGTTCGAGACGGCGGCCGGGGAAGCAAGAAAGACAGCCAGAGCATTTAGGAGGCAGCCCTGTAAACTCATCCTGAGGGAGTAGCGGAAGAACCTGCATAGGGACCAGTAAAGGCAGCGCCGATCGAGAGACGGAACGATGCCAAGATTGACTCGCGTTCAGTCGGGAAGGGAGGAAAACGAGCGCCCGTACCCTCGACGAATCCCACAACAGAGAGTAACCTGCGACAGACGTGTAATAAGTTCATTGCCTCCACCTCGCAGTGCGTAGCGCGAACTTTCAAATCGAACATCGCGTGGCGCCGACGGATTAGAACAAAGACAAGTGGAGTGAATTTCTAAACAGCGAAATAGATCCGATTGCGGAATGGAAGGAAGGAAGTTCAGGAACCGATTGAGTGAAACTGATGTAGAACTACAATTGAAGGCCGTCGGATCCGTACAGGAGAAGTAGGGAGCGGGGGCAGGGGAGGGGAGGGGTACGAACGGCAGGAGGAAAAGACGGCCGCGAACGAAACGCCGATGAAAAATGATTCGCGCCAAAAATTAAAGCGCAGTTAGAACTCTTCGTCGTCGCCGCTGCTGCTGCTGCTAAATGGTGGAAGGCTGCTCCGAACGCTCGGTCGTCGGCTGGTGGGCAGGCAGGAGGCAATGAGCGCAGCAAAACGGCGAGTGGGGGGTTCCAGGGATCGGGTTTGGGAGAATCATCGATTTCGAATAAATTTGTTGCATTCACGTAGCATTGAAGCACGGAAAGGAGAGAGCAGGCAGGCAGGCAGGCAGGCAACGCGTTCGATCGGCCATTCTTCTGCCTTGATGGGGGGAGGGGACGACGAAAAAGAGGGACGAAGTGAAGGCGAGGAAATAGCGAAAAAGATCGGGCCGAGGGGCCGATTGAAGGACGGAAGGGTTCGAATCGGGACTAAATGAGGGGACAGACAGAGGGAGGGGCGGTTGAAGGGCACAGAGACCAATGAAGGGAAGGAGGGCACGACGACGACGACGCAACGGGAGGGCACGGGGAGACTGCAGGGCCGGGAATTCATTGAAAGAGGGGGAGGGGGAATCGAGAAGGACAAACTGGGAGTTCAAAAGAGGGTGAAGGTAGGCAGCATTTTTAATGGAAAGATCGATCCCGTCCAATTTTGCGCCTGCCAACCTCGATCTTTAACTGAGTGCATTCGCTCCCTCGCTCGCTCGCTCGTTCTTTCGTTTTTCCACTCGCTTTTGCGTTCGTTCGCTCATCTATTCGTCCGACCCGCCCGAAATCGACACCGAAAACTGGCTGGAACGCTTGGGCGTCATCCCATTGTGTTCCAGCCGGAGGGATGCCTTGCCAGAAACCACGCTTCCAAGTCATTCAGGAGGGATTCAGCTTTGTCAACGACCAAGGTTATCCCGCAACCAAATTCCAGAATCTGGAATTCGAGTTTCCCTTGGACTTCGTGGTGAACGAAAACCTTGCTCCGATTTCTCGTCGAGTTCGTTGTTTTTCACGCGAGCAGTACGTAGACCAGCAGGCCCATGTCGAAGCCGAGTAGGGCGGTACAGGTTATGCAAAGCATATAGTGTTTCTGTCCGAGGAACGAGACGGATTGGAGCTGATGGATTTCTCGGTTCGGCCGATTTTATTTTCCAGGATTCGTGCCTCCGTCACCGTCGTCGTTTCGAGATGAGGAGGGAGAAGTAAAAAATAGGGAAAGGGAAAGAATATCACTTCGAGCTTCTGCCTGCTAAGCTTCGAACAAAGACAAGCTCGAGGATTCTGAGCGTGAGATCTAAATCCTTCTTGTGTGAGAACCGCTGCTCGTGCTCTTGAATATCGTTCTTCTCCCTTGCGTTCGCGTTCTCCTAGTCTCGGTTTCCTCTCTCTCTCTCTCTCACAAGCTGTTTTTGCTCATCTCGATCTTGGTTCCATCCTGGCTTTTTTTTTCTCTTTTCATCCGGTTAATTCCTGGCGTTCTTCTCTGCGTCGCGCCTCCCTCGTCGGTGACTGCAGTGAACTCCCGAAAAGCGGAGGAACATGTTTTATTTTTATCCGCGGGGCTCGGCTCGCTGGTTGCAGTCATGTTTCGAATGTGGCGTGTGTAGTTGCTGGAATATTCAGACGAATTCGTTCGGGCTTCTGTTCTCTTCTTGCTGCGCGGACCAATCTGCCGGCGGACTCCACCGAACCGACTTCAGCGAGCAGCTGTAGGGGCGGGCCTGTTTGGTAGGTTCCTTGGTCGGCTAGGAGTTTGGGCGCGAGCTCGCACCCGGTACGGTGTGAGAGTTTCATTAATTTTTTAGCACGATTCAGTTAGTACCAAGCTCGGGAGTGGATTACAGAGCGACTCGCGAGCGGCAAGCGAGAGATAGGGTTCGGAGAGAAAGAAAACCAAGACTGAGAGAAACTCACTTCTGTTGGGCCGAAAGCACGCTTGCTCGAGGATGAGTGCAACAGTCGGACAAATCCGGGAATATTCGAAGCTAAGCCTCGCGCGTTCCACGGACAGAACTGATGAGGTCTTTCTCCTTCTCCCGGAGAAGGGAATTCAAGTCCGTGTTCGTGAACCCTAATGATTCACGGCCGCGAGCTCCGGTTCCTCCAAGTCAATATCTTAAACTACCTACATTCACCGAATTCGAATTCTACTCACCGACTACGTGGACGTAAACATCGCGAGTGAAAACCTCTCCCTGTGCTCCCTGCACGATGCATCTATAGAGACCCTGATCTTCGCGACGCACGTCCTGAATCAGGAGGTGTCCTGCCTTGGGAAGCCGGTGGCGGCTTCCTATCCGCAGGATACGGCCTTCTGAAAGGAAAAAAGGGAACTCTTGTTAATATTACCGACTACATGAGAGAAGAACGGATCGTTGGTGAACACCTGACATCAGAAAACCCCGGTTCACTCGAACCACGAACACGACCGTTTCTCCGGTATGAAACTGTTGCCACGTCTAAAACCGGTGTGATCCCGGTTGGGGAGGCTCTAGAGGGAGAATCAGACCAGAAAACGGGACGAACGACTCGTAACAATCGAAGAATCGCCGTTGGGAAGGTTCAACAGCGCATGCGTCTCGGATGCATCCGTGTAGCAAATGGCAAAGCGAGGTTGAAGCCATAGGTTATCAATTGAAGGCAATCAATCAATAAGAAAGGCTCTGCTCCATGCCCTTTGGTCAAAGGACGAACATTTTACCAGGGTCGATTTAGCCGCAGCCGATCCGACCAACGACGACGTCCGACCCAGGGTCGCGGGAAGGGTTCGACGAGGATGGCAGGGGCTAAAAGTCGACCGACGGGTTCTTTTCGACGGCTTGCTGTTCAAGGCCCGGGGAGCCGTTCTGACGGGTGTTTGAGAATCGGGGCGGGCGGTCTCTCTGGGGCCATGGGGGAGCAAAAAAGAGGGACCGAGTCGGGGTCACCGCCGCCGACGATGACAACGGCACCACAAATTGATCAGTGGTCGGTTGTTTGGTCGGTCGGTCGGACGGGCGGCCGGTCGGTTGGTCGTTCGACCTCAGAACGAACAGTCGGAATTGAACAACTTTCAATAACACGCCGCTAGTTTCGGGATGGCAGACGGAAAGGATTCGGCAGCCGTTACAACAGGCTCGTTCAGCCCGCCACGAAGTGAATCGTAGAACAGAGTTCTCATCGATGAATCGTTCCCGAAAACAAGCCAAAGGAACAAGAGAAAAACCCACGAACAAATCATGTCATCGCTCGAATGGACCGTTGCAACGAACGGCGGTTTCATAGCAGAACTTCACCTGAATGGAACCGACGCGGACAGAAGGGCAGTGGGGGGAAAATGGGCGGAGGCTAAACCAGCGTCAGGAATAAAGGAAGTAAAGAATCCGAGCGGGGTAGACTAATAATACACTGACCGCGTAATTGGAAGCTGCCCCACAACAAAGAGATAATGGAGAGATTCATTCAGTCCTTATTTCTTCATAAAAGTCACCGTCTTCGCCCGGTGCTTAGTAAATGTACTATCGCGCCCATGCTTTCTACTATATGAACACAGCGGCTGCATATTTCCACCTCAACCCTTGCGTTCGAGTCATTCCCCATTCGTGAACTCCCGGAAACACTTCTGGGGATGAAGCGCTTGTGAGGTCAAATATTTGAAAACGTTGTCGCGGAAAACGGCCGGTCAAAAAGTGGCGACCGCGAACAGGTTGATTCCGCCGTAGCTTTTTATATGTTTATATTTATCTCGCAAATTGTACACGAGCAGCTCTTCTACGAGCACTGCTTGAAATGACCCCTAATAAAAATGGAACTACCCGCTGATAGCGACCGACGTAAGCGCAGCGAGTGAAGAGAAAAAACCATTTAGACCAGGCGGTCTGTGAGCATGGTGTGAACTGGAGAATGTCCGTTCGTTCGTCCGTCTACGCTATCTCGCAGTCTAGAAGAATGTAGATATAATTTGGTCACTTCGAGAGCGGGCCGGAGAGAAACCGAAAAGCGAGTCAGAGTGGCATGAAGGGAGGACTAAGGTGGGGGAGGGGAGGGGGATGAAACTACGGGGGAGACAGGATAATGGGAAATGAGCCGCCAAGCTCAACTTGTCTCGCATCTATTTTCTCTTGGTCATGCGCCTCTATTTTTCTCGGCTCAGAGGAGCACTTTTTGAAACTCATGGAGTCTGACACGTGGGCCACCAGGGGAATTTCTTTTCCGCCTGCTCTGCCGCTTTCCAGCTCTCGTCCTCTCTTGAGGCCTCTTTTCTGTCTCTCTTGAGCTGTCACCCCTCCTGCATCTCCTTTCCGTGTTAACCTCCTCCTATTTCCCACCGTCGCTCCCGTACTATTGTTATTAAATCCCACGCGCGCAATCGAGGCGAAGTACCGAAATGGGTGATGTGTTTGGAACGACTCACTTGAGTTCAGGAGCTCGAAATATGACATGTTGTGTTTTCCGTTGGGCTTATCCCCGATTTCCCTCACGGCTTGCCCTCGGATTCCGGAGATGCTGCGTTTGCCAAGCCTTAAGCCATTCGGAAGGGAGCCGTCGCGATGTTTTGGCCCCGGGTTTCCCCTCTTCCCCCTTCTTCTTGGGCGCGCCTCAACGCGAACCCCTTTTTGAAGTTCCATTCCGGCGTCGGGTCCCACTTTTCCTGAGCAGACCAAAGCCTTCTTGGTTTGCAAACGCCTGTTCACATATTCATAGGTTCTCTCTCCACCAACTCAGATATGTTCTCAGTTGCCAGCAAAACCTCCGACGAATCTGGAGCACCCAAAAAGAAACGGTGAAAGAGGGGGAAAACTCCACTGCGCTCGCATGGATCATTCCGGAATCTTCGTCCAAAAATGGTTTCCAGCCACTGAGTCTCGACGCTTTCCTCTTAGTTCTCGTGTGTGTGTTTTCCCTCATGCTTCAATTCCCGAGCAAAACACGCGGTAACTGCCGCGTTTCCGTCATCATTCATCCGAGTTGTTGAGTTCTATATTTTCCCGTTCGGATTCCTCGAGAAGTCGCGGGGACGTCACCGAATCCCGAGGTTCCTCTTCCGCGGAGCGCGGGTTTGAAATTTTCAAAGAAAGAATCGGAGGAAAACGAGGACACGACGACATTGGCTTCGTTCGTGGCTTCTGGTCGTTTGCTTAAATTGAATCACGGCGCATTGTCCGACCGAATGCCCCTCGCTCCGGCTCGACTCGAATCGAGCTTTCCGCGAACTTGGATCATACGTAGTTGGCTTTACGAGTCCTTTTCAAAAGTCCCCGACCGTCGACGTTGGCTCGAGATGACCTTGTGTTAGCCAATGAACAAGCATACGCATGCCGTCACATATGGATGTACATACACACACACACATATGTCGCTAAGGGAGAAAACTACGTCGACACGACTTGCCGACGGTCGGTTCCGGCGACCTGGAGACGTTCGATGGGTTTTTCTTGTTCGACCGTTCCGAGTAACTCAGTTGCTTCGAACCCCGAGGTTCGAGGACTCTTTTTCTCTTCGTTCGTTCATTCGTTGACAAGCCCTCGGGTCTTTGTGTCTCGCTCGAGTCAATTCTGAAAGTTCCCTCGAATAATGAAACCCAGGAACATGAGGTGTCACTTGTAAGCATGGAACGTGTTGGGATCCTGGTTTTCGAGTTAGACAGGCGTCGAATCAACCTCGATTGGAACCCGTTTCGGGTTGGCTTTCACAGGGTGTTTCGAGGTGTCGACACTTTCCGCGATCACTCATCACGGCGAAATGAAGTTTTGAAAAGAGTCACAGAAGTGGAGAACTCATCATTCTCTGTTCCCGAGGAACCTTTTCAGCCTCTCGCGGCGAAATCAAATCCGCTTTTCTCTTTTGCCCAACCGTCGTCGTGGGAGTTACGAAAATTTTTCCATGGCGAAAGCGGCAGCGCAGCGGTGGCAAAGGTACACGGAGAATACTTCCCTAATCCGAACAAATTGCGATATGTGACTTAATACCCATGAAAGGCGTGCCAACGATCTGATAAGCGGGATTACTTGAACTGTACACGAACAGACTGAAAATGCTGCCTGAGCTAAGCAGTAGGATTGTCGCTCGCTTGTTACTTCCATCCCTGCTTCCATTTCCACCTACGGGTGCTTAAAGCATGAATAACTACAACACGGCCGCCAAGAATATGAAACGTGGACGTGGAGTTTACCCGTGATTTCATCAGATGACGTTTATTAATTCCCCGTTTCCTTATCAGGACTTCTTTTCGGAAAAATGTCCGCTGCCCTCCGTCAACCCCTCGGCTTCACGCCGAACCAGCGTCTAAGGCCGAGTTCAGCCTCTTCTTTCACGCAACAGGTGCAGCTGAAGGGCTTTCCCATAACGAAAAGCGCTGTCATGGCCTATTAATCCGAGTTGAATCGAAAATTCTCTAAAAGATCCAAAGACTTTGTGCACACCATGTGTTCCGCTTCCTCCTCCAAGAGGCGGAAGTCGACGACGATGCCCTGAGCGAGTGCTTCACTTCAAGGAGCCCTCAAATTAAAACTGAAGCAGCGATGTCATCGTCAACGACTCTCATCGCTTTCTAGCCCCGGCCGTGGAAAAATATTTGTTCCTGCCATTATCAGCCTCGCGTTGGCTCTTTGTTCTACTTTGAGAATGCGATGTAGACTCTGAAGCTATTACGGGACATCCAAAGTCTACGCGTACCCTGTACGGACTGGTCCAGAGTAGACGGCGTCACGGGAACCACAGAAGATCGGTGAGAAAGGAGAAAAAAAAAGAAGGAAACGATCTCCGGACGACGTCAGGGTCAAAAGTCATTCCTTTTTCAGTTACTTTTGTTCAAACTCGGTCGACATTCGGAGATAGTGAGGAAGGCGAGAAGGCAGTCAGTCAATCAAACCTTCAGAAATTCGGGAAGTGAGGCGGAAGAATCCACATGGGGCGAATAGAGGAAATTGTGTTTCCCTTATTTCCTTACGGAATACGCGTGAAGGAAGCGACAGCGAGAAAAAAGGAAACTGACGAATAAAGGAACGAGTTCACGACTTCAGATCCAGATGCGAAACTTGACGGCCACACGGTTTGGAGAACTGCAAAACCAAACTGAGGAACCTTCGAGCGTCAGACCGACGCAAAGGTCTCTCGCTGTCAGACTTCGACCTCAGCAAAATTCGGAAGCGGAAGAAACGGAAAGAGTGGATTCAGTTTTGGCGATTCCCTGGCCTTTGGTGAATGAATAAATGAATGAATGAATGAATGAATGAATGCTCATGGAACATTTCTCTGAAATGAAGAATCTGCTTCACTGGGATCGCTGCTCAACTCACAACGACCACGAACAAAAGACACAGAAAACCTCCGAACGGAGGAACATGCTTCCAAAAACGACGACAACGAGCACCGTTCCGCCGATCGTGGATATCAGCGACGCTGCTGGAGATATGCACGCAGTTATTGCACCGACCTGACTCCATTGAGAATAGCGAACGAGTGCGAAACCGAGAGATATTGCGGGAAACTGAGAGTGAGATAGATACAGCAGCCTCCGAACCGTTCGAGAGCGAGGGAGTTAACCGCGTGACTCCTGGGAGCGATAACTCCGGTAGCTCTGGGAAAACTCGCTGCAGCGTCCGGCCGCCTCGTCGCTGACCACTTTCGGCCGACGACGGCGGACAGTGGCCGTCGCCCGAAGGAGCCCAGAAGCAGGGCCAAAAGCGTTGGATCACTTATTAAACTGTTATCAAATCGTTCGACGGATCAGGGAAACAGAAATGTCATCAATGCGGATATATTGGCTCTCTTCAAGTTGATACTGCTGTGTAGCTCAGATTCGATGAGAGACCGTGTACGGGAATCTCACAATGCAAATGATGTCTTGGCAGGAAACACCAGGTGTTCGGCTGATCTGCATCATTTATTCAGTCACAAACTCACTCACTATCAAACTCGACAGGATTCGTCGTAGTTGACACACTTCGCGGATTCGTAACATGGGCTCCGGCAGTTGTGAGACACTCTCCGGCGAACTCACGCTATCCTTCCGGCGTGTTCAGGGCGAACAAGGTACCGTCGGTGAAGCGTTTCCGAGAATTCGCCGCTCTGGGACAGGCCTTAGAGATGGGTTCGTATTAGGTAGTAGCAGCCATTCCCATTAGGAGAAAGAGGAAAACACAGAAGAATTCGCTCTTGCCTCTTTCACGGCGGAAAGTTCACCTGTCAGTGAGAATTCGCAAAGCAGCCGCCTGCCCACTACACAGCTTTTGCCCTGTCTAAGTGGATAGGCCTGGACTGGCACTCACACTCTCACATACATCCGCGCAGCCACATCTCTCTGTGGTCATTTTTCATAAAATCTATCTCTCATCTCTTTTGCTGCGCTGCCGCTACTGCTGCTACCGCCGCCGCCCCCTCGACGATGGATCTGGGGAAGCAGCAGGCTGGCAGCACGTTTCTCCACTGGCGCTGTAGAGGAGAAGGAAAAATAGGAGGGCAAGGAGGAGGAGGAGGAGGAGGAAGAAGACGAAGCAGCGGCAGCATCCGTCCCTTGGAGAGAGGATGACGCCAAGCAGTCAGCCATCCGAGGAGCCGACCGAGCGACCATCTCAAAGTGAAAGCAAGAAAAAATCTTTCAGAGGCTAAGAATAGCATCGCGCCGTCTTCGCCTCGATTCTTCTAAATGTTCGCCACCCGCTCTGTATGAAATCATTTGCCTCTGGGACGGGAGAATCGCCACCAGCGTTCTGACCTTCGGACACAATACGTGGACTTGAATGCTACAGATTTCTTTTTCTCCCGAGATTGTTTTCTGACTGAAGCCCCTCCCGATGTTTCCAATAATCGGAAAAAGATCGATAAGTGGAGCAAATCGCTGAAGTTTGTCCCAGGATTAACAACGAACCGGCGAGATTAATGAAGCGCCTATTTATTCATTGATCGACAAACCGTGATGCATGTCTTGACTTTTCCAAGTCGCAACAATTCATATAAATAGATCAAATTGATGATGAGGAGATACGATGAATACCCGGAGGTCTCGCCTATCAGGCACATTTTGAATGAGGAACCTTCGTGTTCAGAGCTTGGATCTCGTGTATGGGCTTTGACATGAGAGTAACTTCCGATAGTGAACATATGGTCTCACAACGACCCGATTCTACATGGTGATCCAGCTCGAGCTGCCTTGAGTTTGAAATGAGAACTGGATTTGTTGATTCGATGAGAGAAGCCTGGTCGGGAGGAGAAGCTTCACAGAATGGGAACGATGAAGCTTCTCCGATGGGAGAAGTTGAGTGGGGGCCATCGAACGAGAGGAATCGCTCGCTCGAATTGAAACCTTGCACAGTTTCAAGAGCTCACAACCATTGTTGGCTCGTCCAAGTGCCGATCGTCGCGTTTCAACTCTCGACAGTATATCAGCTCGACCATCTCTATGAATTCGTCGCGATTCTGACGCACAAGGTTGTAATTCCGTTCCAGTGAAAGACGAATCGCGTTCGGGAGAGCCGCTTGCTGCTGCGGCTGCTGTTGAATATCACGATCTCGCGGAACAATCGAAGCATCGGTGCCGTTGTTTCTGTCAGATCCAGCGTCGCCCTTAGACGTGCTCGGGGAGGTCGTCCCGTCGGAGTTGGCGCTCGAATTTGACATCTGTAAAAGCTGTTGCGCCTGTTCGAGGAAGTCAACGGTTCTCGACGTTCTCACAGGGCTCTCAGAGTGCCATTTAACAAAGCTAAGAACAATCTCGGACAGCGGCACCTGCAGCTCGTTGAGCTGGAGCTTGTGCTTTATTAGAGCGTCCCAGAGCAGCCGGTGTGAACCTGAGCTCCCTCGAGCCATTGAAGTTATGAACGAACGCACGGCGCCCGCTTCTACGCCGCCGGCCTGTATTTCCGCCAAAAGCTCCTGAAGACATTCGGGACTCGAGGTGAAAGCGTAAGCCCAGAGGTCAGGCGTTCGAGGGCTCGGAGGATGAGGAGAGAAAGAATACGCGAGGGCCTCTTTCAGCATGCTGCAGCTGGTCGCTGAGCGTAGTGACAGCGCCGTAACATACGACGGGGTGAGTTCATGGACGACGGCGGCGGCGGCGGCGGCGGAGCTTTCGTCGGTGAAATTTTTAGCCGACAGACTCTGCGCCTCGCCCCGGCCGAGTTCGTAAGTCATGGAACGGAACTGTTTGAGGTCCGGATCGTCGCGCACACTCACGTACAGCTCGGGCGAGTTTCGGTAGAGGCAACGAAGCCGGCTCTCGACCACGGCGTCGTTGGCTGCCAGCATCCGCAGGTACGGTCCATCTAAAAGCTTGTCCTCAATGTTCCTCATTAGGCTCTTCGAGGGTCTCGACAGGAAATGGCTTGTGTGCACCAGCAAAGGCAGGCCCGCCAGGCCGAAACCTTTCTCGGCGAAATGAAGGTAGTCGAACAGCAGGGCGATGTCTGGCCGCAAATTTTCGTCCAGACGCAGGAAATTGCTCAGGTTGTGGTAATACACTCGGTAATATCCGTACGGCGACTGATCCACGAGGATCGATGCCGATTCGGGCGCGTCTTCGAGCGTGATTTCCGAACGGGACTCACTGAGCGTAATACGACGGAGCACATCGCCCGTCGCGTTCGGCGACAAAACTTTCAGCTTGAGCGGAATCGTCCAGTTTCCGACGGGACATCGCCTCCAATGGAGCTCGCCGTCAGCGCATTCCAGATGCTGTGTGATTTCCAGACGGGTCGTGTTCTCGTGCGCAGGCGAAGGTAGCCGCCGTATCCGCACAACTGGAACGCCCGGCTGCTGCAGGAAACTCTCGATGAACTGACTCACTTGATGGAAGAACGCTCTGTGAGTTCGTCTCTTGCCAGAGCCCAACTCGGCGACACATTCTCGAAACTGTTCGACTCCGGCAGGGATTTCACAGTCGGCGTATCGGAATAAATACTTTCGAACGGCGCCGTTGAACGCAACGGTTCCGATCTGCTGCTCGAGCATTCGAAGCAGCGCTCCAAACTTCGCTTTGCTTTGTTCGCTGCAGTGGTCGCCCGGGTAGGCGGCGCGTTCGCAGTTCGTACGCGTGCCCTGCGCGGTTGCGAGATTCGACTGAAAGTCCTCAACGTCCAGCGGGACGAGATTCCCCTCGGCGATGACTCCCAGCCTCAAGAGCATTTTCTTCGCGAGCGTTTCGATCAGGGCGAGGTTGAAGTCGATTTGCTCCAGCCGTGCATACGAACCGAAACTTGACAAACAGCCTATGTAACCAGACAGAGCGGCTGTTGAAAGCTGCTTTAACATCACGTATTCACACGATCTATCTGTCGATTTGTTCTGACAAATCACTTCTTCCGAGAGCGCTATGAGTCCCGGCGCCGCGAAAACCCTGCCTCGAGCTTGCCTTGTGGGACTTGACGTCGACGATGTCGAAGCCGTCGTTGACGAACTGGAGAACTGATTCAAAGTAGATTTCGTCTCCAGAAAAGCCCTCGACGGAAATAGAATCACATCGACTTTGGTCACTTTGGCTTGAATCTCCCAAAAGGCGTGGATTAAATCAACGAATGAAGGCATTAGGTTGGCTGTCAGTTCTGCGGCGTGTCTCCGCATCCCGATCGTGTCGCCGGCTTCTCGAAGATAAAGCACTGTGATCTCGACCGGATCGCCATGTCGGATTTCGAGAGTTCGTTTGTGACCCTCTCGCGAGAAGATGTCAATTTCGCCGTCCGATCCCGAACTGCTGGTCACGAATCGGCGGAACTTGCCCAACGCAAGACCGAGCTCGGCCACACTCAAGGGTGGAGTGTCTTCGAACTCGAATCGAGTCCATCGCTTGCCCACGTTCCTAGATATCTGTTTGGCATTCGATAAAACTTCGACGTTCAGCTGGCTGGGAACGGTCACGGACAGCGAGTACACGCTGCGCTCGTCCCGATCGAGACAGGGGAAGATGGATCCACTTCCAGAGGTCGTGCCGAAGTACAATTGATCCTTTTCGAGCGAAAATTGCGCCCGCTCGTTCGCAGCATCGATCACCGACGAAAAATTACACATCGAGTCGTACTGGCCGGCGCGTATCCACGTGTTGAAGCGCATCCGACGTCGACTCTGCGCGAAATTAATTTTCAGCCCGCTAGAGGTGTCGGTGAACGCACAGCTCACGTATCCCTTGTTAATTGCCGGCTTGAGCAAGGTGTCCACATCGACGCTGAGATTACTCCGCATTGAGCCGAAAATCCTCACAACATTGTTCAGATTGTCCGGTAGGAACTGCACGTTGAGATCTGTCCGAGAGATTTGCAATGAAGCGAACACGGCCGACACCGACACTGTCGCCAACACGGCCGCCGCTCCAACCACCGAGCGCATCATAGTTCACCGGTCGATTCGGAGATACCCGAAGACCGGCCGCTGTCCACGGCTTTCGATCAAAATCTCTCCCTTCCTTCCTTCCTCCCTGGCTGCCTGCTTTCCAGGGATGGAACCAATTAGGAGTTTATGAGCCTCCGAGGACACTTATGGAGGAATCCGAAACGATCACAATCCAATCCCGATCCGGGTGAGGCCGCCTCGTGGTTCGGAATCGGTTCGGCTCAGTGTTGACTTCGTTCTCGAGTTCGAACAGAATCGACTCCGGTCACAGCGCGCATGGCTTCATCTTTGCACGGAGCTCGTCGTGGGGTTGGAATTCGGCCAGCGATATCACAACTGAGACGAAAACACTGCACTCGAGTCGGGTGTCCTAAAAGGTCATGGTGAAGTGTTCATCCCCGAACTGGATTCCACACTAATGTCACGGAGAAGCGCGAACAGCGGTTCGTCTGTTTCTGGACAAAACTCAGAAGAGTTGTTGAAGACCAGCGAAGGAAACCCAACCGTCTTCGCTGCCGCCGCGGAAACTGGTGGAGAAGGGAATCGCGCTTGCTCACTCGCTCGACTGTCTGCCCACCCGCCCGCCGCTTGCTCGCGGTTCATGGTTTTTGAAGAGACTCTGGACAGAACGATGGGGATCGTCGAACAGACAGAAGATCTAAAGCCACGAAATGAATGCTCGCTGGCGGGCGGGCGGCGAACGACACAACAACGAACGGTTCAAAACGATCATTCGTCTGGCTCAGCTGCGGCCAATGACTGTTACGTAAAATAACGGTTGTTACTGAATGCTCATCATAATGGTTCCGATGCTGATGGCGGAGCCCATTGTGATGATTAGGACGATTAGGGCGCTGCCGGTGATGATGATTGGGATGATTCTGTCGAGCTTGAAGATGACGATGATGATTTTGCTGAGCAGGTCGAAGATTATGCTTGTTCTCGTGCTCCTTCTCGTCAGAGAAGAGTCAGGGAAACTCTCGGAAAGCCACTTGATTTTCTCTTGAGATATTCTGAGCGCCCCAGATGCCGTTAGCCGACTGATGGACGGCCAACGACGGATCGCCGGGAGCTGCGGTCGCTTAATTTACATAACTCGCGTTCTTTATTCCGAACAGAAGCGGCATGCGGAGGAAGAGGATTGTTCGCCTTGATCAGATCGGGGAGCTCTATGAAGATTCGATGTGGGACGACCTCGGGAGAGGGAATACATGCTATTACCGGCTCCCGTGTTATTGTTGCGGAGGGTCTCGTTCGATTTCCTCCACGAGACGATCTCGCCTTATTATGAGCCGCGCCCGAAGATTGCCACTATGGAGATCTTTCTTTCCCGGTACTCATGGCGTCCCACTTCCGTGCGGAAGGTTCACTCCAGATGTATGTCAGAGCAATTTGCAATCTTGTCTGTTTCGAGCACCGAACCTCGAACGTAAAACGAAATTCGGTACATCGCGGAAACTTGATATATAAATACTATATATTGCGGATCATATGCTACAGTAGTAGAAGTAAGTGTTTGGTATTCTTTTACATGAGATTATGAATGAGAATCTGTTGACGCCGACGAAACGCTTCTCGTCGGTTGATATCCACTGATCGTTCTTGATTACGACTTTGACAGCGATTGATTTTTAGCGATCGAATCATGCAGTGCATTTCTTCTCGTACGTTCGACAGCCAAAAAGGAGCGCGCGCATTCTCCATCCGATCCGATCTTTTTGGCGCAGACACCCATGAATATCGCAAGCAGAAGAAACAGGAGAAGTAAGAAGACGAATGGATGGATGGATGGAAAGGAAGAGAGAACAAGATACTCACTCACAAACAAGCAGGCAGGCAGCTATGTCGTGAATCCACTGGGGTCAACGCCCTGTCTGCTTGCCATCAGATGCGGCGCATGCGGCATCTTTCTCTTTCTTCTTCGTTTTGCAGAAGAATATCAACAACGCAAACTCATTCCATCCAGATCTCCACGCAAAGTCATTCCATTTATTTCAAAACAATACTTCGCTTCTGTCGGTGCGTTTCTGTTTCGGAAAATCTGAACTAGTGCAGCGCCGGCGCCGGGCCGCCTCCGTCTGACTTTCCGACCGACCGTTCGTTCTTTCCGCCGGATCGGCATGCGCTCGACTTGTTCTGCCAGCCAACGGGCCAAGTCACGTCAACGTTCGAGGGAGCTTTTGAGTGAAGCGCGGGCGGACTCTCTCACGAGATTTTCATTTCTCTACATCGACGGACGATGGTGCGAGCCATCAAAATCGAGTCGTTGAGGAATTTCCAACGGAGCCTTCAACTCTTTTAGATTGTCTTTGAGGTGTAAATTTCTTTGGCTAACACACTTCTCCTCTTTCCGTTCGTGACGGACGACTCTGATTGAATCTGGCGGACTCGAAGAGGCTTTCGAGGAATCATCGAAGCCGCGAAGAGAACGTGTTCCGCTTGAAAATTTCGGAATTATCCACCAGAATTCTGATATCTGTTGTTTCTTATCCTAATTCGTGTGTTACCGTCTCCGGTCCACTTTGCGTCCACAGAGAGAGAGAGAGATTGTGTGAAAAAACGACCCAGAGGACAAACCAAATCAGTTTGCGCCCGGCCAGCTTGGCGGACCGGGGAAGACAGCGGGAGCGATAGCTGGGGTTAATTTCAGAAAGTGACCCCTTGCGGTCCACGAGACGGGAATCCTTTGGGGTCCTTGAGTACGTTTCGGTCAGGATTTGAGGAGCGTCCTCCGCAGAGGATGTCCCCGACGCCCCACTTTTCGAATTTCCTCAAGTTCAGCAAACTGCTCCCCGCCTGCGTCCCCCTTATTATCTCCGTCGCCCGCGCCGCTCGTGTCTTGTGAAGCTCCCGCGTCCCTGACTACGGCCCTCGACGCCCTAGTGGTCTCCAACCGCAAAAACACTCTAACCCCTAATCAGCGCATACTTAATCAAAGTGCTCGTCGTTCGTAAAGACAGTCTCGCTCCGAAAATGCGAAGATAGAATTCGTTTGCAAAAATTTCATGCTGTTCCATCTCGTTCGATACACGATCCGGGTCTCGGACGAGCGCCGCAACATGTTCGATCGCCGCCGGATCCTTCCAACTCTCGTTTAGCGGCAAGCAAGAAAAGTTCTCCGTTTTTATCAATTCCATTCTGCGACCGCCGTAATTGATGTTGACATGGGTCTGAATGTTGTGATCCGAGTAGACAACATCTATTTTGATCACTTCGTTCATTGAAACGACAGCTTTGCTCCCAGTCTGTGTCCAGCCATGTCGAAAAACAGCTCGGCTTTCAAGACCGCATGAGGATGAGCACTACGAGCGAAGTCGAGTCAGATGAGATTGCACTTTCTCCCGTGATCTGACAAGAAGAAACCAGAGTTCCAAAGCACGCGCGGTTCCGAAGCCTCCGCAATGACTTCGTTTGAATCTAATCGCTGCGTTAGTGGTTTGTCTTTCCCACGTTTTCTTTGCTGGTAAGCGGCTTACTTCCCAATGATGTGGTTTGCGATACTTCCTCCGCTGTCCCCTATCCGCCCGGCAAGCTTCCCATTTAGTTTGGGGTCGCCCGTCTTTTCAACCATCATGCCCACCGCAAAGCGACCCAGTGGTGGTCTCTTTCTCCAATAACTCGAACGACTAGTCTTCATCGGATTATGGTCAGCAACCCCATCCCGACCCCTCTTGGTTTTCCGAGTCTCTCCACCCGATTTCGTCATAGTTCCTCGGCTCCCGCGTCAGACGCACAGCTCTGAATCGGTGGACTTTCTCTCCCGGTCGCTTTTCTTCCGCTAATTGGGCTTGTCCTTTCTTGTTCAACATTGATACGCCATTTTCGAAAGTAGCAACATCTATCAATACCGTCTTCGGCATCTCATCAGACGTGAACCGTGTTTACATCGAACAACTTGCCGAACGACCAGATGGATTGATGGATGGGCGGAGACACAACACGGAGCGAACATTACGAACGATGTAGCCGGCGACAAGATCTTCATTCGCTCAATATCGTCATAAGGTCTCTGACTGTTGGTCTGAGATAAAAAGAGAGAGAGAGAGACCTTCTATTCATTCGACATGGACGAGCTCGACGATGATTTGGAAAGACTTCGTCGATGAAATAGCGTTTCTCCCGTTCTTCCGAATCCCTAGCTCGCCCACGTGTACCGCAAACTTCACGAACGGAATGGAGGACGTGTTGACCATATCACGATCAGTTCGACCGCTGCGAATCCGGTCCAACAAACTTCCAAACTCGAGAGAATCGAACTCAGCAACAAGCCGGGCGGAGGTGGTGAATCAGAATAAAAGGAGAATCTTTGTCATGGGCTCGGGCTTTGGATGGCCGCGAGACTTTGTTCAAATACTCTGACCATTCAAGTTCATTCTTTCAGACGTGGACGAAAAACGAAACGGCCTCACGAATAAACAGAATCTGAAGAGTTTGTCTCTCTGAAATAGCCATCGGCAGCGTCCACTCAGGCTGCACGTTGTCTTTCCCCTTTTCCCTTCCTACCCCCTTTCCATGCTTGCCGCCTCTCGTTGGCTTCGCCTCCACTATCCAGGATTTCACCCTCGTGCTCCTTTCTTGCCCCCGAGCCCTCCCCTTTCATCCCCCACACTTCAGCTCTGCATGCAACTGAAACGTATTACGACGCCCACTTCGCGACTGGCAATATCTTCGGTGCTTTCGGAGAGAAGCGAAGACGATCTTGGGGCAAACTGAAGAAGGGGACGGATGGAAGGGGTCTAAGGTCCACCAAAGAGAACCTTGGGGACTGGAACGGCTCCAGAGGACAATATACACCTCAAGAAGAGCCGGAAGCGAATCCAGGGTCGACTTCCTAAGATCACGACAAAAAGCCTGAGAGGCGGGAAACCCGTGGAGATTGGAAGCGGCCAAACAGAGAAAGGTAAGCCCCAAAGTAAATATTATGGACGAGGCGGAGAACTCACCTTTCTCGATGCGTATGGACTCGATCGGGTAGCCGGATACTGGACAGTGCAACCGAAAGTCTGAGCCTGTGATCGCTGTGAGATTCCTCATGGGTCGGATGAACGGTGGACCGCTTACATCTGGAAAAATGCGACAAAGTTCGAGTTAGATTTCGAGACGATTTTAGAGGCGGGACTCTGATTCCGCCGACGAGCTGGCTGAATACTCACCGATCCTGGCAGTGTGTTCGATAACTCCCACGTCGTTGGTTGCCTTGCAGGAGTATTCGCCGCCGTCTTGCACCCGAAGTGTGGAAATGTTCACGAACGACACCACGGCTGATCCATCGGGTTGTACGAAATCACCCTGATGCATGTTCCCCGATTCGCTCACGGGGTAGCCGTCGAGGAGCCAGGATACTTGAGGGAGAGGACTGCCTGTCGCAATGCACCGCAGCGAGGACCTCTCGCCCTGGTTGTGGACTCGGGCGTTGAAGGTGTCTTGGAACGTCGGCGCAACTTCTGTGAAACACAAAAAGGGGAGTTAGAGTAGAAAACGAGGATCCGAAGCTGAGTCACTCGCGAACTCGCGAAAAACTCGCTGCCCATGGAGACCACGCAGAACTGTTCTCGTGTTCGGTAAGCTCGAGATGTTGGAGCGAATCAGCATCAGCGGAAGAATGGGTCCCTTCCCCCTCCCGCGATGTACGACTCCTGTCCTGGATAGCTATCGCGCGTGGTTAATTTATGAAGACGCAACCAGTGAATCGTCCCTTGGGATTGGATCACTCAGGAACTGCGACGGCTTGTTCTCAAAGCTCTCCAGGTGCCACTTCCCGGAGATTTGTTTTCATGATCGCTTCGATTTAGCGTAATTTCGTCTCGACGGAACTGTATTTCTCGCGTCCATCCGTTCGTCTGTTTGCCGACAAACCAGAGGGAAGCAATAAGCGCTATATGGTCGCCCGCAGATTGACTGACTGACGGACTGACTGACTGACTGACTGACTGACTGCTTGTTCGCTGCTTTGACTGACTGAGCGGTCGGTCGTTGGGACGGCGGCTTGGTTGGCCTCGCCGTTTGCTTGGCCGCTCGTTTGCTCGGAGGCGAGCTCGCTTGCTGCTGGTGGCTTATTAAATTTCGAGAAAGGAAAAAGACTTTCGAGCTATGGCGGGCTGGCTGGCTCGTTCACTTGCTGCTGCTGCGACCGCTGCCGCTCCGATGGAAGAAGTGCGTAAATTAAATGACCGGGTGGACGACGGAGGGAGGAAAAAATAGAGGTCGTCTATAAAATGCCGTTTATAGAGAGAGAGAGAGAGAGCGCGCAAGCAAGCCAGTCGACCGAGTGAGCGACCCAGCCGTCCGAGTAGAGATCATAGAGATAGAGGTTCGCCAATTCCGCAACAAAGCGTGGTGTGTCAGCACGGTGCTGCGGTCTGCGTTTGGTTTGTGTTCGTTTCTATGCAGACTAGCGAGAAGAAACGTCGGGAAAGCTCAGAGCTGTCTTAAATTCAACGGCGGCTGGTGGTGATGCCAGCAATGAGTTGCAACGCTCGCTGTGTAGACTTTCTAAAAACGTTGCTTGGCTAGTCCCTCTTTCGACAGCAACGACGACGACGACGAGTGATTTGGAGTAGGTTTTTATCGAGATTCTCCGTTTTTTCCTCGGCTTCTTTCGCTCCGTATCCTCGTCCTCCAAGTCCGGCGGCGAGATAGATAGACTTTGAAAGGAGAACGCACCAACATCTGAGTGAGGCTGAACTCTCGGAGCGTTTCGGCGCCAACAGGGTTCACGGCGATGTTGCCAAATGGACGCGACGCCGACGTAGGACGGCACGCATTCCCAATGAAAATTCGAAAACATGTCAACGATCGAAATGCTTCAGTTTCATTTCTTCTCCACGATTTCGCGAAAATGTTTTTGACTACGACCGTTTTTGGTCTTCCGAATTTCACTTCCCATCCGGCTTTTCTCCAGACTTTGCTTAATTCTCTTCTTCCTTGGTTCTCGTTCCTTCGGTGTCGGCTCCGACCGAGCGCGAGACAGATGTGGTCCACTCTGTCATACTCCACGTCCACTCTGACTCGAGTGAATTTCTGAACAAATTGTCGACGGCTTTTCCGAGTCTACTAGCGCGAATTTTCTCAACTGCGGCTTAGCTGATTCTTGGAAGGAGAATCACCGGTTTCATTAAGATCCCGGCCCGCGCAACCTGCTCACGAGCGCGAAGTTTGTACAATCGGCAGACAGCGTTAGATGTGGAGTTCGAGTCCAACAAGTTTTTCGAGGGCAGGAAAAAGTACCGATCAGGATCGCTGCTCGATTGAATCGCTTTCGGCGGATTCAATGGGTATCGACGAGAGGCCATCAACTAATATTTTGCGTGACGAGAAAACAGAGCGGATCTGCTGAGCTCACAGCAACAAACACGGGCCGCGTATCCCTCGGCCCCCTCTCCCCCGCCAAAACTCTCGCCCGACAAATTCAAAGCATCTGCAATCACTACCGGAACTCTGCGACGCTCTCGATGGGACCGTGGAATTTCCGCGACGATTTCGAACGATTACAATTTGGGACACGGAACCAGCTCGGAATCAGAATCGGCGGACTTCATCGACAATCAAACGACTGCGCAATCGAGAACCGTCGCGCTGGTGGTGGCGGCGACGCAGTACCTTTGGCTTGAAACGCGATAATCAGGTGCACAATGAGCGAAGTGTCTGTTTATTACGAACTTTCGAGTCGGGATGAGCTGTCGATCCGGTTCAGCGATAGTTGCCTGTCCTCGGATCAAGCCTAAATATAGAAATTCAAGCGAGAGCGTTCCCAAGGGTTCCATTCGACTCGATTCGTCTCTTCAAACCAACCGTCCGTTCGGGCGACAGTCAACGACGTCAGCGACAACAAAGTCAACGGCGAGCTCCACTCACAGTTGACGACAGATACCGCGGTTCGAAAGAGGGTTCCGTATGGCGTGGTCACATAATGAGAACGATAATAATAATTTGTGTATCGACTCACGATAAGTCTACGTAGCTGTAGGGCTCGCAGTGTAGCGGCCCGGCACGGTTTGGCCTGTCGTGACCATATACACGGTTCCCTCGGTCACGTCGGAACGCTTTCAACTCAGAAGCCATTCCTCAATTATATGATTTTCTCTCTTTCTCTCTTTCTCTCTTTCTCTCTTTCTCTCTTTCTCTCTTTCTCTCTTTCTCTCTTTCTCTCTTTCTCTCTTTCTCTCTTTCTCTCTTTCTCTCTTTCTCTCTTTCTCTCTTTCTCTCTTTCTCTCTTTCTCTCTTTCTCTCTTTCGAAAAGGTGGACGAGTTGTAACTACGAGATGACTCCTTGTTCTGAACTGTTCTCTGACAGCCTCCGATTCCGAAAGCGTCAGAAAAACGGCGGAAAAAAATGATGACCGAGTAGAGTCCGTAATGCGCTGAATTTTTTCAACTTCAGCAGTGGAATTCTCGCCGCTTCCCTCGTATATTCTGTTTTGTGTCGGAAGTTTATCTTTCGCAAGGCCGGGAGAGTCCTATCGCGGAACACATAACTTTGTCCGCTGAAGTAACAGAACAGACCCAAGCGCAGTAGACCGAGCCGGCCAGCCCGCCCGCCCACGTCAGGCTTGATCGTCGAAATATCGCTGGAGAAGAGCCGGGCGCGGGGAAAAATTTGATTTCGTCGTATGATTCTACTCCTGGTAACTCTTAAGGATTAACAATAGCCACGGAAAGTTTAGAGGAGAGTTAGGGCGAAAGATCAAGACTTCCCAAGCAAGAAGAATCTCCGTCAGGATGAGACGATGGATATTTCGGACCATCATGAGGATTTGTCCTGCGATATTTTCCGGAGAATTCCACTTGATTATAGTTCATATTTCGTTGACGAATCTCTCGATTGTTGCCGCGGTTGATGCGGAGGCTCTAGTCAGTGTTGATGTCGTTCCGTAGTGTTCGAAACTGCTTTCGAGAGTCAAGAGTGTGGGGAATCCGGCGAATCGTCAGAACACTCCAGCGGATCCCATTGTCGTTGGCAGTGCCGACGACTTACTAAATGAAGTCGTAACGGAGTCGTTCGTCCGATGGAGAACAGTAGAAGAACTGTGGCGCTGAGGGCTTGATTAGAGCACCGAGATAGTAGCACTGAGAGTAGGGCGACCGAAGAAGCATTGGCGTAGAAAAACCAGCGGCCGCGGCGACTGCGAATGGACGGGACGGAAGGAGAAGCAGAAATAGAAGAAGGGTTAGTTCAGGATTGCAGCTCGAATCCTTCCGCCAGTGCGCTCGCTGACTAACCCGACCGGCAAGCAGTCCCAGCGACGAGCGGGTAGACAAGCAGGAAGACAGGCAAAAAGGAGCAGCAGCGGCCGCCGATCTCCTGGCAGGATTTATTGCCCTCCTGTTACGCCTTCGGCCTTTACTGCCTAGTGTCGTCCTTCGACGGCTCCCAGCTCTTCTTACAACTGCCACAAAACTTCCTTGAACACTTACAAACACCAACAGAACAGTACCGGCCGGCGGGAAGAGAGGCATCCGGAGCACAAACTCAAGGCAAGTAGCAAAACAAGCGCTTCGTCGCGCCAGCCAGAAACCGCATACGACGGAGAGAAAAACGAAACTTTTTCCCCCATCAATGAGTCTGCAACCTTACTTCAAGGATTCTGGGACGTCTGCCAGAAACGATAGGCAATGACTGAGTTCCGTTTCGACTCAGAGTTCTGGTTTACAAGATGCCGATCACTTTTCTCATCACCCATTCCGTATATGATGTATACCGGACGGCTCCATTGAAGCTCCTTGTACCGTGGGCTTGTACGCAAGTGTGGTACACACCTCCAGTTTATTAATAACGGATCTCAAAAAAGCTGCACGCGCCGAGAAAAATCTCGAGGCTCAAGATTCTTGCCACGTTTCCGCCTCTCTGTCCCGGTCCCAAGCGGCGCCCATGTCTGGCGCCCCTACGTGAACCTCAAGAGTTTTCACAACGTTACGCATCTTTGGCGCACATTTGCCAGCTCCCAGTCAGCGGAGCAGGCTCGTGGAAAAACGCCACGCCTTGCCTAGTCAGGCCGTGCAGTGAAAAGCTGACTCGCACCGAGCTAGTTCGTGGTGCGGCGAGCTAAGCCACCTGTTCAACGGGTCTAAAAATTTCGTCCAAAATAGAGCTTCCTCCCTCTTCGGGATTCCTGTCGAGGACCATGAGCCCCGTTCTTTCTCTCTATAACTCTCTTGCTTCCGCCGTCCGTCCGCCCGCCCGCCCGTTCGCCCGTATATGTTGGTAGATGTCGCAAATGAACGACCTCGTTGGCCATTACGCCGCCGAAACCCGTATGGAGGCCACATGGATGGTTGGATCGCAAGCTCGAAGGGAGCAGGGTACTACGCAATAGGGGGCACGGCAGAAAGGGTTCAGAGGGACATGGGGGCATGTATGGATGGGATCGAATCTGCAAACACGGGGAAGTCAACCGGAGAGCAGAGAGGGGGCCAGACGACGGCGACAGCTATGCCATCGGAGGGGGCGGGGACGAAAGCGCTTCTATCCAATTTTAATTGAAGCACGTTCAAAGTTTGGCGCTTTGCAAACTTATTGGTGGACTACTTCGTCGTCGTGGACTTTCTTTCTGCGGTGTGCCGAGACGTGATCAACATAAGTCCCCTTCTTGGTGATTGAGGAAGGAGTTCGCCACCGCCACCTCGACCAGCAGCAGCAGCAGCAGTACTCCCGGCCCGTCCGTCAGTAAATCGGTCGGTCACTCCCTCCACCCACCCCACCCCCCAGCCGGTCCCCCTCTGTATTTCGTTGCCGTTCCCGATTGTTTTCCCTCTCCCTGATCGCTCCGAACAGCTTATGGAAATGGTGCTTGATTGAGAAGCACGCGTTAATTGTGTTGACCCACCCAGCCACCAGTCCACCCCGCTCGCTGCGCGAATTGAGTCCAAGTCATTTGAGATGGCATTTCGCCCATTCGAGCACCCCCGCCCCCTTCGCCCTCCCGGCGGAGGACAAGCGAGCGGACCGTCGCATTCATTCCACGAATCATCCCCACCTTCTCCGACTCGCCCCTAAAGTGTTCTCTGGACCGCAGCGCTGCCCGCCCGCCACAGTTTACCATCATGACCGCTGCCCACCATTGATGCCCACCAATCCCCAAAAAGTTCGCTGCTGTCCCTGAAGTACAGAGGGTGCGGGATCCGCGCGAATCGAGTGAAATTGCGAGAAAATTAAACGAGTCATCCCAAGAAATCTCACCGTCGTCATGGCTTCCTTGATCATGCACTGCCCTCCGCGTGCCTCGTTCCCGAGATCCCTGGATCTTCTTTCGCTGTTCCTTTGCTTCGTCCCTCTTCTCCCCCCTGACAGTAACCGCCTTCGGATTCACTCTCGGTTTGAACAATCCTGAGTTTCGTCATCAACGCGACTGAGGGCAGAGAAGCCAAAAGCTGAAACTCGGATTTGGATTCGATTCCAGATCGCCGAAAGCGAGGGAGAATTCATCTCTCTCCGCTGAATCGCTGACCGTATGAGGTGAGCAAGCCTTGTGAGGTTAGGTATTAGTATAATCGGGCGAGTCAAGTCACCGTTGAGCGCATATTGCCGAAGCTGAAAACGCAAGGCTCAGCTCCAGCCCAGAACTAATATAGAGAGACTGCTCTTCGTCCCTTTGGTCGACCGACCGACCGACCAACCAACCAAGCGGCCGTCCGACCGTTCATTCGTTCGCCCGTTACGTCCACGGTACACCACCGCCCAGCCCACGGATGGGAGAAGTTCGAGGTTGCCGAACAGGGGACGGCAAGGGACGACGGTCAGCGTTTATAAGCCGACGACTATCGGCAGCCAGGCCTCAGCAAACTTTGGGACGTGATATTTTGTGCGGCCGCTTGTTTCGATGTAAAAAAAATCCACTTACTCACGGATGGACGGACGGACAGACAGACGAACGAACCAACGACAGAGAGACGGACCGACAGCTCTATTGCGAACGGTTCGAATCTGAAAGAGATCCGAAACGACCAAACTAGAGCTCGACTCAGTCGATCCACGTGCTCTCTTGTTTTGTCGAGATCCTAGCAAGAAGTCGATGTCACGCCACCGTCGGCGTGCTCGACGTGACTCATCACGCGCGTGCCCTGAACATCCCGCATCAGTGTGCGGGATGCCCAGATCCTTGCAAAGTCGACTCGTCCTGACCGAGGGAACGAGCGAGCGATTCTCCACCCAACTCTAATCGGAGGAGGTTTCGGTTTCGGTGAACACCGATTCCCGCCTCACGGTGAACGCGGAACCCCAACGTCACGACTCGAGCGATATTCGCTCGTACGACGAGGACGAGGAGCTCCGTTGAACTAGTCCCTGCCTGCTCACTTTCTGACATTTGGTAGATAACTAATTTACCTTGCACTTTGAGATAGGCATAGCCTTGCGCAGAGTCCCGGAGGTTTCCGACGTAGCATTGGTAAACACCAGAGTCCCCTCGACGGAAGCCGGAAATGTGAAGGAGAAGCTTCCCTAGAAGTCGAACTCGGTGATCGGTGATGAGAGGCTTCTGGTCTTTTGTCCAGAACACTTGACTGACGGGTCCTCCGCGATATGTGCAGTTGACAGTTGCGTCGTCTCCACTCCGAACGCTCAACAGGCGAGGCATCATCACGGCGTCGAGAGGAGCTGCAACGGAATGGAAATCTTTGAGTTTTTGAAGCATTCCGAGGTGAAAAGATCTCGAACCTAGAGACGTTTTCTTCACGGGTAAAAGGATTCAACGTTTTGGGAAATCTGAAATCAGTTGCGAAATGCGAAACCGATATCATATCAGGTACGGGATCTGCTCTGTTTCAACGATGATGGTTAGGCAGACACACATTCATTCACACTTCGATTGAGTCGCTCCGTATACTCTTGGAAAGATGTCAACTCCAGTTCTCACGGAAGTTTCTAAAATGAAAAATTGTTCCGGCTCAGCGAATCGGTCGCTTCGTTGCATCACATGTATGAGCTTCGTTGTGGATGAGCAGCGAAAGGAACAAACGAGATCGTTCGAGTAGTTGTACTCCTACTTTTGTTTTCTGTGTTCTTTTCACCGCTCGCGTCATTTTTCGCGCACCTGACCGCTGAAAGCGTTCGGTCGACTATCTATCACGCGTGACGCGCGGAATGGACGAATGAAACGTCCACCACCACCGAGCGGTCACTTCAGGTGTGGAAGGAACGGAGAGAACAATTCACTGTTGGACCAATTATTCGGTTCTCCTGAGCTATTCCCGACCGTTTCACTGAAACTCGCGACGACCGGCTCTTCGGACGATGATCTTCGTTTTGCGTCATTCATGAGATCCGAAGAGCGACGACTATTTATCCCGCGCCCGTATTCCTCTGCTTTCCTCCTTCCGTGGTGTCGAGACGGAAAAGAAAAAAACACCACGGATGACGTCCGCTGTAGGCATATGGGAACTTTCCCACACGGCAACTCCCAGCAATTGTGGCACTCCTATTACCTCCGTCGTGGGTTCCTCGGTGTTACGGTCCGGAGCAGGTGAGCAGTCAGGCAGGTAACAGGGTGTTTCGGTTCGCGATTGTGCGGAGCTAACTGGTCATTGACTGTTGTCGGACCAACACTCGAATACCAATGCGTTTTTTCTCCGCCCTCCGCCGCCGCCGCCTCGGCTTCTAGTGCCATACTCGTTTCAGATAACCTCTAAATAGCCCTTGCCACCCGCGCCGCGCCGCCGTCGCTTTCTGATGGACTCTATCAGAAAACGTGGGAGAGAAACCTAAACGAGAGGCGGCAAGAGTTGCGAAGGTCGGAACACGCCGTTGATGGAACCAGCCGAGGCTAGCGGCACACCTTCAGCGGAACCGGATGTAACGAAGGAAGTCGCGATCAACTCTACGACCAATTAGCTGCTGCGCTTCTGCTGCTGCTGCTGCTCCTACTGAAGACTCTCTGCTGCCTGCGAGGGCCGTAGTAGTAGCGGTAGCCAAGTAGACCCGAGTGGAAGAAGCCGGTTGTTAAGCAATTTCCACCGCAGTAGAGACGACGTGGGAGGAAATAGACATGCAGTTGGCGGCCAGCTGTAATGTCCGTGTTCGTGTGTCGGTGTGTGTATGCCCTGTTCCCTCGTGCCCTGTTTCCCTCTCGGACTATCTGACTGAGGCTGTTCCTTGACGCTTTATTGTTTCGGTTACAATTACAGTTCGGGGAGCTGACTACCGGCTCCTTCCTCTCTCTGTTTTCATCCACGGAGTGAGCGATGGGAGAAGATCCATAACTAGTGGGGAAGTAACGACGTCTGAGCGGCGCGCCTCTAATACGGAAGCTTCGTCGAAATCCCTCCCATGCGCAACGACCGGCAGCCGAAACTGACCGGTCAGCTCCTCGGATCCATAGGCGGTCGATCCAACTGACGGATCATTACTGACGAAGGAACACGATCGCCAAGCTTCACTCAACCGTTTCAAGGTTGCGATAGCTCCGAGCAGGGAACAAGGCGGCAGAGAATCACGGAAGCGTCCTTCTGCTGATGGAGTTAATCACGAGGAGAACTTCCAGGACCTCCTGGTCCGAGCGAAAACGAGGGGGTACTCGCTGAAGCCGGTTCGGAAGCTTTCGAGGACGTTTTTCCGGTGATGGAAGTCATTTGAAGGATGGGGAAAAGAGAGAGGGAGAGACCCTCACACACTCAGGGCGACGATGCGTTGAGGGAACCTTGTATCTTAGCACAGGGAGGCGGGAGAACGCCGTAAAATGTTTATGAGCGTGCTGATCTGCAAGCTTTTCGAAATTGAATAACGCATCCGACCTAAAAGACCCGAAGAGCGCTTTTGTTTCACCGCGACTTCCGCGTACGTCAACCATCTTGCCACAGCCCAGCTCGCAGCTCCTCTTTCATGGCACGTCGGAGAAACTCGATCCTGCCGTTCGAATCGAGTGTGACTTCGAAGACATTCCGGCGATCGAACATTTCAGTGTTCTGGGATCTCAGTCTTCTCCGAGGGAACAGGATCGGGAGGACAGCAGAGCCACACGAACGGAGGAGAAGACTACAGAAGAATATCGCGCAGAAACTGCCTGCTGCACCAGTTCGTCATCTCTGAGCTCCGGAAATAGGCTAACCGTGGCCCGGATGTAGGCGCATTGGCCTTCCGGGCCGGAGCCGGGCCAGCAGACGGCCATGGCCTGGGTGAAGAGCTCCCCGACCAGAGGGCCAAACGCGGGTCCCATCTTTCAAGCTACATATCTCCGCGCGCTCATCAAGTGCAAAATTGTGTGCCGGCGCCCTTGGCGCTACTGTTTCTACTCCGCCGATCTATAGCGATCGCGGCATCTGTGGACTCTTGAAGCAACACATAATTTATTGAGGCCGGTTTGTTGTTTTCCCTCGTTCGTTTCGCCGCTCAGTTTCCCGACGGCATCATTTGAGCTTCGTATAATACTTCAACAATGAAAAATTTTCGTCTTCCAGCAGAGTTGTCTTGGATCGTGCATCTCATTAACGAGGCCACAAGTTCCTTGGAATGTTGCTCTTTTTCGTTTCGTATGTTGAACGTACTGATCGCCTTCGACGCGATCAGCTTTAACTCGATTTTTGACCTTTCCCTTTTCGTCTTTCTCTCTCTCTCTCTCTCGCATACCCAGTCTCGGTATGATCAGAAAATCCATTTAGGTGCGGAATTTCGTGGTAGAAGATAGAGATAAGCGAAAAAGCACTCGAATATGAAGACGAGACGACGTTGAATTTGCTCTGCAATTTGTGGTTAATGTAGCGTTGATGATCCCCAGCGGAACCGTTCAATTTGTTATTCGAATTGTTGTTGGAAACAGAATTAAGCGGTAAATTAGACGAGCCCGGCCCAGTGAGCAGAAGGCGGGACGCAGGTATTGGAACTACGAACGCCAACAACAGCAACTACAGTGGGAACAACAACAACGACAGCGCATTCGATTAGAGCAAGCAAGCAAGAGAACAGACCGTCCAAATCGATCAGATTGCGGGGCTGCTTCGCGCGGGTCCGGGTGTTACTCAACCGGACGGGAACTTTCAGCCGACGGTCAACAACCTCCAGAGCGTTCTCACTCTGACTCGGAGTGATTCACAAATCAACGATTGTTGCGAGCACCATCCAGTCAAATCATCCATCCGCACTTTCATCAACTCACTCATTCATTCATCTACACATTCCTCCATCTATGTAGTAGCCTCTCTCAAAGCTCATCAGTTCGCTCATCCGGCCGTGCCGGTGGTCGACTCGAACATCATCAAGCTAAGCGATCACTGAACCAACGAATCGATGAGAGGCTGAATTAGCTGCAATTGATGGGTGCTTCAGATATGGAACAACGGGACGGACCGGTATACCGTCGGGCTCGGAACGAGACAACGAAATCACCGGTGCGGCGGCGTAAATATGACTAACGCGATTCCGCGTTTGATTTCGCCTGCGCTCCCTCGTGGTCAACCTGTCGCATGGCGGGATGTCGTCAGTCGGGCAAATTAACGGAACCTGACTGACAGACGAACGAATGGACTGGAGTGACGACAACCGCGCCCAGCGGAGGGACCGACAAGAACATTTATAACAGCCTTCTACCGATGTTCTATCGAACGAGGCGAGGAAAAAGTTCACTTCCATTAGACGACACGTCAAGACAAGTTAACAGCCATCTGAAGTCTCCCAAGGCTTTGGCAGAGCCTGATGCTCCGATGCGGCGTTCGCCGGCCCGCCCGCACGCGCGCGCGCTTAACAACATCAGGCCTTTGCAACAACAGCTACAACACCGGCGACAACAAAAACAACAGCGTGCGGACGAGATCGAGCGCTCATGCGCCTAAACCGGAGCCCCCAGCAGCTGCGCGAACTCAGACAACGACCGACGACGACGACGGCAGCGAGTGGGTTAAGGTGTCCGCGCAGACCTGCAATGTCGCATGGCTGATCCGACCGCATAATTTGTCTTGATTTGGGCCTGCCAGCCAGCCAGCTCGGCTGCACCAGCGACCGTCGCACTCAAGTGGGACGACAGCACCAGCAGCAACACAAATAAATAATAATAGTTCCTTACAGATCCCTAAGGACATCCAAGACCAGGGCCAGGACCACAACGACGACCGCCACCATCATCAGCGCAGGAGGAGCCGCAACGTCACCGCCGCGACCATATGGCTCACGTCACAAAACGTTGCCAAGTATTTATTACATTACACACAGCTGTCCGTTCCTATGTGTTTATAAGTTTGTGTTTGTTTGGTTCTTTCTTCGCAGGTTCATACATATCCGTTGTTTCTCTTCGTCTGTCACTGTCGGAAACCGATACAGAATCGCCGGCAGAATTCGTAGACTTCAACCGAACCGATATGTCACCGTACGCTCGACTCTCGAAGTGGAATTTCTGAACGTCCATGAGTTTCTTCGATCGGAGCTCGTGGCTCTTGTTGTTTGTGGATGAGAAACCCGATCCCGCTCCATCGACCATCGAATGTCTTCGTGGGTGAATTTATCGCTTGTATCGCGCATAGATTCTTGGCTTCCGGGCCATGCGTGCCTAAGACCCGCCCGACCGTCCGTCGTAAAGCTTTTCCCTAGATCCCCATAGCGAGTCCTAGCCGTCTGGAACCAAGCCTATCATGAGATCACACTTCCGGACAAGCAATGTCGTTTTACTGCGGGCTCTCATTTGTTTTTCGGTCGATAAACGACGATGGGTCAACGACGCGAACCCCGAAACAAACTTCGAGCTAAATAATGAATGTATGGATTCTTTGGAAATTGAATTCAACTTCGAATGTCTCTTTTTCGACTCCGAATCCAAGCATCGTCTCACGTTGCTTGAGACCTTGAGCGGAATTCACTAAAATTCGATTGGATGAATTACGGTGGAACCTCTCGTAGTCTTGCTTGGGACGATTTCGGCAAACGATCGGGGAAGAAATTTCTCAAGTAAAGTTTTGTTCTTTTGATGCTTTACCGCTTTGGAGCAGAGATGCGGGTGAAGAAAGTGCATCGAGCAATGAAGATACTGCTGCAAGCAATCAAGTGTGTCTTCGCCGTCGTTGTCGACTCCTTTGTGGAGCTGGACGTCATCGACGGCCGCTCGTCCGCCCGCCGCTAGCCAGCATTCAACGAGATCGTCGTCAAAGAAAGATAAAGAGGGATAGCAGCGGAGGCAGTAACAACGAGCCAAACGCCTGTCACAAGTTTCGTTCGTCATTCATCAAGCTCTCAGAGATTTTCGACCTTGATCGACCTTGTCGCCATCGCTGCTGTTGCTTCCTCGCTTATCTTCCGCTTCCCCAAGAATCTTTTCAGCCACGACACCTGTCAGTCAGTCATTGCGAGCCATGATCCGACTGTGGGATTGATTCATCCTTGTTTTTGAATTGGCAACTTTCCGTGTTCGTCACGAGTCTCGTCATCTGAAGTCGTTCCCCAAAAGGGACGACTCTGATTTCCTGGTTTCTTCGGCTAGTCATCATCAGAGATCTTCGGATTCGATGCAAATGTGTCGTCGTCCGATTCGACAAATCCTTCCTTCAAAGGCTCATCGGACTCTTTTACTGAACAAACTCAAGATCCTCTACGACGACGTTATCCTCTGCGTTATCGATCAGCTGACTCATAGCGTCGTCTTTCCAAGTCTTGATTTGCAGAAGATAGGCTTATGTGAGTTGAAATTATAACAAAGACCCGCCGGCAGCGGGCGATTCAATCAGATCATTCGCTGAAGCCCGTGAGGCGAGGACTCAGTGTGATTCTACTTAACGATCTCGGTGGAACTGATGCCGCCTCCGCCAGAGCACTGCTTTTGGATTCTTCTCCTCTGATTCGATCGCAGGCAGAGAAGCTCCTTCTTCTTCCCTGGAAATCGGCGAAGTATTCACACGCTTGCGCACACACACACACACTCAGACAGACATACAACTCGCCCCGGTTGACGAAGAAAGAGCCAGTCGAAGGATCTGGAAGCAGCAGCTCGAAGAAATGGCAGACCCACCCGCTGAATTGGTTCTCTTCTTACGGCTCGTCTTTTTGGTCGTCGTCGTCGTCGGCGCCGTGAAATTGAAGTCCATTGTGAGGCTCTGATTGATGGATACGTGAATACTTCGTTCAAACTCTTCTTCCGTACCGTCGCCTTCGACACGGCTACGACGGCGGCGCGCCAGAGTCCGACCGGCGGCGGCGGCGGCGGCGGCACAACCATAGAATCTACGACATCACATTCTGACAGCTGTAGAAGGATTCGTCGTCGCAAGAAAAAGAGATTCATTCTTCCTACTCCTCTACTCGCGCCTTCTATCAGTGCTTCAGACCCAGTCGCAAACCCTCAACGAGCCGATTCTCGCATTCGAGTCTTCAATTCCTCACCTGTGATCTTCAATCCCCAACCTCGGTTTCTTCGGAGTCAGAGGTAGAACGAAAAACAAGCGAAATTCTCGTCAGGGCCCGAGATCGTGGGGTAGGGGGACAAAATCTGGAGGAGACCCTTAGACAAGGCTCCACCGAACCTACAAAGTTCGAAACCAGACCGCCCCAACGATTCTCTTTCTAGGCCTCAGCGAACGAGAGACGGCGGAGGCGTTTTGTGGCTGTTGATGCCGCCGCCACTGCCGAGAAACCGCCAATTTATCCGAGATGCCATTTTTCTGTTCCGTTGCTCCCGTTTGGGTTTTCTCTTCCTTCCGATGTATCTTCATGTCTATATACTTACTTCCCATCTTGCGTTTTCTTGTGTTTAATGTTTTCGGGCTGCTGAACCATTCAACCGCTCCTACTGGGACGGGAATCACCTTTTGGTGTACCTTCAGACGGATCTTTCTGCATCGGGAACCCAATACTGGGCTTCGATGACCAAGGAGATTTTCCGTAGCAAAATCGTAAGCTAATGCCGCTCGTTTTCCTTTTTGCCTTCCTCAGTGCGCCCTAGGAGCTCGCGTGCGCGCGTGCGTGCGTGCATTCGCGCCTTCGAGCGAGCGAGCGAGCGAGCGTTTGTGTGTGTTCTGCGACGACGACGAGCTGAGTCGTGTTACGGATTCGTTTGATTTTCACGCTTCAGCGAAGCCGCCACGGGGTTATGCACGAGGGAACCTTTCCGAAAAAGCTTTTCTGAAGGACAACTCAGACAACAATCGTTGAATATACATACAAACACACACACGCCGAGACAAACATACAGAAGGGACGGCGCAAACGCGAAGACAAACGCCTGAACATAGCTCGAAAAGATTCCGTTTGCTTCCATAACGAAGAAAACGACGAGTTTTTAACCCAGCCCTCTCCGACCGTGAAGGAACGAAACTTTTTGAAACGTTTACGGAGCGAAAATATGAGAGGCAGCAAAGGGAGCCAAGGTCGCGACCAAAACCGGGTTTGCATCTTGTTCCTCTCGATCTCGAGGGCCGAGCATTCATCAAAGAAGGCCCTCCAGATTGCGTCGCGTCGCACTCTCGCTCGTTTTTGCCCCGAACCCAGAATCCTTTGACAGCCTCCACTCGGGCCCAGTAGTCGTTGAATGTCCCAACCCTGAGAGCCCTACAATTGCGAGTTCCCAAACGGCCGTCACTTGAAAGGTGTTCGATTTCTCTTCAAGATGGCGTTGCATCCCCCCTCTTTTCTCTCCCCCTCAGTCCCCCCGTCCGCCCGCTGGCCCGTTTGCCGCTTGCGCCGGTAACAGGAGTATCGACAGGCCATCAATAGTCTCCTTCGTTCGGTGAAAAATATCTCTTTTTATGCAGAAGGAGAACGAGAGGAAAACGGTCGACAGCAAGCAAGGAAGGAGGAAAGAAAGAAACGTGCTCGCTTGCCTGCGAGGGGGGAGCGGTCGCGCAAGCCTTTTGGAGTTCCCCTCTTCACCGCACAATAGAAACTGTTGCTGTTCCGTGACGTTGACGACGACGGAAAAATAAAAAGAGAGAGAGATAGGCAGGAGTGTCAACAGGAATTGCAATCTTGCGAACCTAGCGAACAGATCTCTTAGCGTACGTCTCGTGAACTTCCAATCGGAATCCCACTCCAAGAAATTACTGAGTTGACTGTCGGCGCCCTTCCACTGAATCTTCGATTGATTGATTGATTGATAGAGAGATTCTGCATGACACTTCGAGACCTGGATTCTTCTTCAAGAGAGGAGGGACCGCACGATTTGGAACAGGAGAAGAAAATTCTCTGGAACAGGAGAAGAAAAAAGAGACGATTCTAGGTCGGTATGAGGAACGCCGAGCATTTCCGATTCTCAAACCCTGGGTTTAAGCCCCAGGAACTGCGGATATGCTCCAGAATCCTACTCCAATTTCCTGCGGCGAGACAAGTCTCGAACCGAAAGCACGTAACCTTGAGCCACGGGATTTGTTTTGACACCTTCGAACTTTGGCTCTTTAGGAGCTCTGGCACTGGAACATCTGATAACGAGTTTTGCTGCTCTGACGGCCTCTGCTTCGAGATATTTGTCGGAGCACCGCTCCTGCCGGCTGGTTTAGGAATTATTTTGCTGCGTAATCCTTCTTCCTACTTAGAACTTTTCCATCCATCCATTTGTTCGCAGAAATGAAGAAGCGTTGCCGCCGCCTGTATGGCTGCGCGGAGCGTGTGAAAGAAAAGTGAAAAGGGAAGCATGGAAAAAATTATCCTCGATCTTTTCTGTCCTTCAAAACTGTCCTTGCTCGCTCGCTCGGCCGGCCGGCTGGCTCTCTCAGTTTGGCATTATTCTCCCATTCTTCTCAGACGTTCTTTGTCAATGGAATCCATCTGCAAGCCATGAGAATCTTGGCTTTTCGGCCGCTGTTTCGACGGACGGAAAGAAAAAAGGCGAACCTTAGCGCTCATCTCGAATATTGCCGCAACAAGTTCTCTCTTTTTCTCCCTCTGCACTTGACTCGCTATTCCGCTTCTGTCGATTTCCAGGACTCTTTATCCGCAGCTGTGATCCTCGACTCCGAAACTTAATATTTAAGCCACGAATCTCGAAGTTGATCGCCTCAGATTTTGGCAAAAGATGTCGAGTCCCGGAGCCACCACACTTCTTGGTCTATAGAGCTCGCAGTTTGTTTCTCTTGCGTCGTGTACGCAGTAAACACGACAGGAATGTGTGAGGAAGAGATACTATGTGTACTTCAGATGGTGTTATGTCAATATTAACATATACATCTAAAAGTTTGTAAACAAACACTTGCTAACATCAGACGAATCTTTACGGATTCCCAAAACGCCCCTCCTCCCAAACTTGTTAACAGTATGTATACAAATGCTTTGTTCGTGCAAATGATTTTGTGTCGACTCGCACGCTCAGCATCCCCATTTGTTCGAGCAGTTTCCCGCCGTCGAATCAGAGCTTCACAACCGCAAGATCTCCTTCGCCGATTAATTATCGAGGAAATCGATGAATTGATGCTTCGTAGGTTGTTTGTTCTATAGAGCGATGCGAGCTGCAGCAGATCAGAATGTTGTAACTATCAATCACTTCCCTCCTTTCCTGTGACAACTTCCCGATTTCGTGCTCAAAGGACCTCTCAACTACGCGACAGTTGTATACAGAGCCGCTCACTCATACGGCCGTACTCAGGAGTACACAGAGCCCTTCGGGGACGAACAGAGACAACTGAAGGATCGGGGGAGCAGGAACAAGCTGGAAAAGAGTTCGTGCCGAGCAGGGAAGAAGGGGGGGAGGTAAATTAGCAACAGACTTTCAAGCTCCCCGTTCTGCTCTTTGGTTGTCAATAGAAATCAGAAAGCTGTTCGCTGGAGCTAGACCTTCGCCAGCGAAATACGAAATCGATCGATAATCCCCGTTCCTCTTGTTCTCCTTTTAGCTCCTTGGACGTCCTTTCCCTGTGCCCCGTTCGTTCCGTTTCCAGCGCTTCATCGGATGCCCGCGTCGTCGTTGTTACAAAAACATTCAATTCGCGCGAGGAAACTAACTGACTCGCCGGCTGACGCGACCCGTTGCGACATTGTCACGATGATTTGACAAAATGGATGTTCGATCTGGACATCAGGCCGACGTCTACGAATCCAACGGCGCCATCGATCAATGAACTAACACATAAACTCGACAGATGAGAGAGCGACGCACAGACAGATGGATGTTTAATAGTTTCGCGATATGCACTCATGAAGGAAGAGGGGAGAAAATCAATTTCCTCGTCCGGTCGCTCGCTCGCTCGCTCGCTCACAGTCGTAGGAGCCAAACGAAGCAAAAACGGAAAGACTCCCGAGGAAAAATAGCAAACTCCGCTATTACCGGCGAGAAGTCCAGTCATCCAACCGAATTCAGCATCGCTTCGAACGCTGACGTGTTCCAAATGACAGTGACCGATTCATCAACTTCGTTTTCTTCACTTTTCCTTGCGACATTTCTCGCAGATTTCACTCTCTATCGTCATCACGGCCCTGACCGGCGAGCGTGCGCAAGGACCTGAATCGGACTCCTCGAGGTTTGTTACCAGACTCCTCTTACGACGACGGGCAGGAGAAAGAGGATTGGAGGAGAGCATTTGCATAGAGACGCGTTGTGTGCTCGTTCAAGCAGCAAATCCAAGAGTCTGTTCTTCTCCTTCTTCGTTCATGGTTCGCGAGACGTTCCTTATTCGGCTTCGAATCGATCTTGAGTTGGTCAAAAACTGAGCCATTCATTCCCTGCAACAGAGTAATGCCCAGCCGAGTGGATTCGAATGAATACTTTGCTCTTCGTTCCGTTTCGGGCCCGGCCGCTGACGCAGATACCGTGCATACCGTGCAGTAACGGCATAATCAGCGTAGGACCCCGTATCCTACGTCTTTCATTTTGATCTCTTTGGACGGATCGTCGCCGACATTGTTATCGTGATGGAACACTGCGGGATTTACGTCTTGGCTTCGTCCTCGTGTTACTACGTCCCTCCTTTCTCGTGCGATCTCCGGAGGCAAGCAGAAGTCGTCCCTATTCTCACTCGGTCTCTATCGCGAAAAACTTAGTCAGAAAACGAGACCAGAGTTGTGACAGAAAATGTTCTGCTCCGAATCTCCGAGAGTCTGAAAACGCCCTGAGCGGAAGTCGGGTGAATCGTTGTCGAGTGTTGTCCGGAGCTTGCGGACATCGAGCGAAATTCATCGCTGTGTGCTGAACGACTCCGAGATCCTTTGTTGCCCCGACTTCCCCTCGACTCGGTGGCCAACGCCGCGCCGCGCCGCGCCGTAGTCGGTGTGTTTTGCCCGAGCGTTGAACGCAAGAGTGATTCCAAGCAAAAATAGCGAAAAAAGCGGCAGCTTTACTTGCTTGCTCTCGTCCGTTCTCCTGTTCGTTCTTTTCTGTGTGTTGTAGGAGGTTTCTTTCTTGAAAAGGATGCCACGCAAGCTTGAAATTCCAACGCGCACACAGGGTAGAAAGTAGGGGCCGAGCCTTGGGGAGGGGAGGGGTTCTGACTAGGCCGAGAGAGAAACGGAGAGCAGGCACAACGAAGGCCCTCCGCGAGGTCTACTTCACCCCCTGGAACCGTGAAAAAAAATGCGAGCACAAAGTAGGAGGTCTTCTTCACAGAGTCGGCATCCGCGTAACCCCCGTTCCCGTCCCCTTCCTGCCCATCCGCCACCCTGGCTTAGCAACCACAGGGAGCAGGTTGGCAACGTACCCGACATAGGGGTCCTTCAACGGCCTTTAGCCAAACGCAAGAGTAGAGACGGCATACCACGGTGAACACGCGTCCCAGAAGTTTGTTCTATGTCACGGTGTCCTTTGGCAAGCTTCCCTCCCCCTCTGTCTGTTTGCGCTCCGGGCCAAACACTATCACAGAGGAGAAACTTTCGGAACTCAAACAGACTCTGAGAGTTAGAGCTGGAATTCCTGAAACTGAGAAGAGATCCAGGAACTCACGACTCGATCGAAACCGCAGAAACGACAAACGAGGTCGAAACAACACTCGATGTATGCTCATGGACCCATACAGCGTCGTCTTCGAATATTCAGAGTTCACAGAAAAACGTTTTTCTCGGCTGATCCCTAGTGGGTTCAGCAACTCCCCCTGCCCCATCCAATGGGACTCGGACGGAATGGCAGCGTCTCGTTATGCGCGACTCTTGAACTCTGATTTCGAGTCAAATAGCGTTTCCAGAGGTCCTGGGATGAGGAGGAGGATGATGCGTCGATTCACCGGACTAAACTCCTCCAATGGCTGGCATTAAATTCTGACTGACGTACAAGAAGCCGGACGAGAGGACGAGGAACAGGTTTTAATTGGAGAAGCTTCTCAATATGCATTAAGGGAATTTCGACCGCAGCAAGTTCTTCGGGAAGATACCTATGGGCACAGCGAAATGCAAAATTCAATCAAGAGTGTCCGATTTTGCGAGTACCCTGCCTTGTGAGATTCTCAAGGCGGCGAGTAAGAGGATACGATGGAATACTTAATGATGAGCATTGTGGGGAGCTCGTCTTCATCAGAACTACTTTGATCTCCCGCAGGCCGGACTCTTCTTGCGACCTGTTGTTATTAGATGGATTGTGGGATCGCTTCGGGCTATTTCCGAAACACACATGAAACCGACAATCTCTCCTCCGACTCTGACTGACTGGAACTTCTCTACGCGAGCGATCAACGATTGAGCATCATGATTCCATGACGACACATTTCGTCTCTGTGGAAACACACTCACTGGAAGAACTTGAACGGCAGAGACCTGCAAAAGAATGCTCTGCGGCCTCGGAAACTTCGGCTCATCAAATCGATCACATCTCGCCCCGGAAGCTGCTTCTTTTCGAGGTTCTTTCCAAAGTTTTCCATGTTCTCCCAGCTTCATCCCTCTTGGTTCCGTGTTCCTTGTTTTCCAGGCTCCGTCCCAATTTCGACTCCCGCATCCTTCTTCTGAATCATTTCAATCCAAACTCGGAGTCGGCACCGGTTGACAAAGTTGCAGCGGTGACCGAACCGAAAGGAGCAAATAACAAGTTTGTGCTAATATCGACTTCGACCTCACTACAGAAGTGATTTCCCAAGTACTCCGACCCTCTGCTGCGGATTTTCAACCGGGTGTGTGAGTGTACCCAGCGGCTTACTCTCAACGCTGCCGCGGCGCTTCTAGCACAACTTCATGAGATTGCGATTGTGTTCTATCCGTTGAGACATCAACTCCACCGTGCCCAGTGACGAGTTCGGACATCTGTTTTCTCCGGAGTTCCGAGGTCTGAGAGTACAGCGCAAAACTCAGGAACAAGTGATGAAAGAAAAATCGTGGATTTCGGGACATCGGATGCGGACATACTCGGAAGTGGAGGTTTGGAGCTATGCGCAACGAGAAACCGAATAGAGACGGAAACAGAGGACGTGGCGCACGGAACGCATTTTCAGAAGACCAAGACGACGGAGGGTGAAAAACGTGGCCTTTCGAATAAAGACTGGAAAAGTCGATCGGTACGTCGACGGACGGACGAATGAACGGACGGACGGACGAGGGGACAGACAGCCGACCCGAGGGCTGACCGAGCTGGCGGGCGTGCGAACGGCGGGAAAACGAACGAGCGGACGAACAGAAGAGCGAGCCGCCAGGCGCGGACGGCGGACGACGACGACGACGAGCTTTAGGACGTCTGAACACATCAACACAATGGAAAAAGGACAACAATGGGATCACAAAAGAACCAACGGACGCATATGGAACGAAGCTTTGGTCAGCTTCGATTTGTCTATGAACACATTGCTGTGGATTCTACGCGCTTGCTCTGCCTGACGGGGAACCGACCGGCCGCCAGGCCGCCCGCAGTCAACCCGCGGTCCAGCTGCGGGTGGAATGAACAGCCGCCAAGCACAGTGTGCGAATGTGGCCGAGCGGCTTCCTCGGTGTCGGTCTGGCCGCCTGCCCGTCCCCTCGACTGCCCGACCGACAGACGGACATAGTGGCTGTCCGAGCCTACGTATGCACTGCAGTGTATGCGCAGAGCTGCAGAAAAATCCCACATGAAAAATGAAACTTACAATTATGTTTAATAATTATTGTGACAAAGAAAACGCCTCCGACAGGCTCCCTCGCCCTGGAAGGCTTGTCATTTCAGTGGCAGTGCTCGGTGTCAGCGTCTCGATTATTCTCTCTGTTCATCAACAGAATATATACAACCTTGTCTCGGGAGAACGCGTGTGAATGTCAACCAAGTACGTCATAACTTCGTGGGTGTTGTTCTTGTTTTGGTCGATGTTGAACATCAGAGGTTTGGGGGGGAGGGGGTCACCCACGAAACCCCTTTTTTCCCGCAAATTATCGCTCGCATGGTATATCGGCCAGATACCTCGGGGAAAACCCCCTCCCCCTCAAGAATATCCCCCAGAGAGATCTTCCTGCCCCCAAAACGACTATTCTTCGTTTCTGAGAAGTGCCAGGTAATGAAAGAAAGCCGTATGCATGATGCTGGCGATGGCTAAACATGCGATATCATTGTGGAATGATCTTTCTCGGTGGCTCCCGCAAGACCACCGAAGGCTTCGATCACTGTTTTCCGGTGATGCAATTTTGATGGTCCTTCGACCTGCCCTGCCAGGCGTCGAAACTGATAGACTGTTCGGAAGCGCTGTCCCTAAAAAGGCCACTAAAACTCCTTCGCACGATAGGCGGATAGACCTCTTCGAAGCGGTGGTTCCCAACATCCCGCCTTACAAAAAGCTCTCTTCTGCGTTGGAATCGTCTCCTCGCCCCATCCTTCGTTCCTGTTCCCTTCGTCCTCTCTGGACTCTCGAGAAGCACCCGACTCTCTCCGGAAAACAATAGACGGCCTCTGAAACGGCCTCTTCGCAGGAGAAGAACCAAACATCAATTTCATACGAATCCCGGCAGCAGCGGAATGGAGACGACAGCAAAGAAAATAGCCAAGGATATCGCAGGAAACATTCTCCTGCCGTTAGAAGGAGATTGTTTGTCGAATGCTATGGGAGAGCCAGCGGAAGAGCGACGTACCGAGGGGAGGGAAGCAAAAGAGAATCAGAGACAACTGCTTGCTAAGAAAACGCCCATCAGACCGATGTCCACTGCCGGCTGCAATCGATTCAGTGCAATTTCTCGACTGCTCGCTTGCCTCCCTGTCTAGCTGGTCGCTCGGTTGTCCGCTTGCCTGCGCATCATTGTTCGTCTACAAACTCACAGCCCTTCATTTCGATACGAGACAAGCAGAAAATTTATCGGAGAACACCGAGAAAAAATTGACGACGATTCTCCGCATAGTTTTCAACTCTGGCTCCCGAGACTTGTGCCATCAAACGGAGCTTCCTTCCCGACTGAATTTCGATGAAAGCTCCCTAGATTCGCGATAAATCGAAGCCATGGTCGGCTTGCGATAAGCGGCTTGATAACTCCACGGAATCCTTCAAGTGTACAATTCTCATTATTCGAGGGATATGTCTGTTAAAACCCTGAAATCATAGATCTACCCTATTGAAAAGGGCGGGATCGAACTCACCTGTCACAGTGACCTCGGTGTCGCAGCGATCCTCTCCGTAAGTGTTGTTTGCAGTGCAAATATATCTTCCAGTATCCGCTAGCGTCATCTTGTTCATTATCAAAACTCCCATTTCCGACGGAAGTGGTTGGTTTGGAGCGCTTCGATACCATCGGTACGAAGGTTTAGGATGTCCAGTGGCGACGCAGGGCAAGCGGAGGGTTTCACCCTCGGTTAAACTCACCCGCGGAGGACACTCGACCATTCTGGCTGGAGATTCTTTGGCATCTGAAAACGAGAAATCAAAATCGTCAGATCGCGGATCAGTGATTTTCAAGCATCCTTCACGCGAATGCGGCACCCGTCGAACAGCTACTGTTCTGTGTACTTATACCTTG
Organism: Neoseiulus cucumeris; assembly: GCA_021527715.1. NCBI lineage: Eukaryota > Metazoa > Arthropoda > Arachnida > Mesostigmata > Phytoseiidae > Neoseiulus > Neoseiulus cucumeris. Next base: position 244,916 of record JAJSRV010000115.1, on the reverse strand, counting down.
ATTTGTTTCGATGTCGCGAAAGCACCGCAAATCACTACTTTCTGCGGAAATTGTCGAGTGACTATATCTCTTAAAACTGTCCGAATGGTTTAGAAAAACCATCGAACTTTCAAGGTTTTTCGTCCACGCACTTGTTATTTCGTAGGATGTGTCTGTTCAGTTTGACGAAAAAAAATCGAACACAGCCCTGACAGCTCGATGGTCTGGCAAGTTTGGTTTACTTTGACAGACACTGTCATTCATGTCGCTTGTCTCGCTGGCTTCTTGCTTGGATGCCACCGGTGGGGACGGAGACGGCGATGACTGCGGGAAGACGACGGCGGCGGGAGACGAAGCCCAGAATATTGACGTGAGGCGCGCTCGTAACAAGATCCACGATCAAAAGCTCGCCTGGGTCGCCGCATTATGCCAGCTTGAATGAAGCTCGGTGACTTCGAGACTCGTAGGCTACTCGACTGGTTCGCTGGTTGGTCGACTGGTTCCTAGCTAAGCCGGATGGAGGGGTCAAGGGGAGCCTGCCTGTGCGCCCGTCGTAGAGGCCACAGGAGCTCGCTAATCAGACTGATGGATTGTGGAAGGGACCACGCTGGAGGTCATTAGCAACTCAGTCAATGCATCTCCCAGCACTGCCAGACGTAGCAGCGAGTGAACAAGCGAACCAGCGCTTGCGACAGCGAGTGAGTCGCCTGTATAGCTACCGAGAGCGAGAGACTCAGTCAAAATGCTTCGTCGCCAGGGGATGTCAATCTCCGCTGAGATTTCCGTCAAGCAGGACAACCGGTCCGCTCCGCACTCTGCCTCCAGGACCGATTCCTCGCCTCTTCGAGCGGCTCCCCTTGTCCAACTGTTCTCCTAGGAGCTCCGTGTCCTCCTTGGAGCTTCTGTTTCCGTCCTCGATCTTTTTCGCGCTGTTCTCTTTCCCTGATGCACTGCTCATTGCTCTCGAACGAGACCCTTGACCTACGAGGACACCTTTCCTCAGCTGGTCTTCTTTCCGGTCGCAAAGTTTTCCTGAGTCTCATCCCTCGATTCTCCTTTCGTGGGAACTTGAAGCAAAGCCAATCCCTGAATCTTCGCTCTTCGTGAATTTTCGTGAAACCGTCAGGATGAGAACAATGACGTGATGGAGAGCGAGGCTTCGCGGAGAGGTCACGGTAGGATCAACAAAAAGAGAAAATTACATAAAAGCACTGAGACTGTAGTCGACGCGAGCGTGTCGGCATTTAGCCGTTCATTAAGGAAAGCCACTCGGCTCCCCTGCTAAGTCGCACGCTGCCCGATCGCCCGGGAAGCCGACGACGCGGCGTGCTGGCATGCCAAATTGTGCCAACATATTTTTGTGTGGCCGGCATTCCACTCGCAACTCCCCACCTCGCTCGCTAGAGCCGAGGACCGGCAGCGTAATGGAGTCCCGAATATTTTAGCCTAACGTGCTTAGTAAAAAATCATTCGTCATCTTTTTCCACCGGCGGACCAGTAGACTGTCGCCATCAGGTCCCCCGACAGCGCATTCCTTTCTACAGCTAATAGTATTTCCTCCATTGCGGAGGTTTCCTTTATTCCCTCGGTTCCCCTCGGCGTTTTCCGTCCCATCGGATTCGCTCTGTATAACGACTACGGGATTCGTCATCGAGGAGCTTCCTCGATTCATCGATTCATATCGATGATGATGAAAAGAATGGAGTACGAGACACGCATCTCGATCGAAGCGCTTCTCATTCTACGTCAGAGTGACTCACGAATTTTTCCGTTACTTTTTTCTTATTCCGGAGTATCCTTTTGACTCGAGATTCTCTTTGGCATTTGCTTGAAAACAACGAAAAATCCGGTGCACGAATCCAACTCTCGTTCTTCCTCTCCTCCATTCCCACTTTGTCCCGAGAGACATCGCGAGCGAACAAGACCTGTTGGATTCTCAGGTGGGGAGTGAGGATGCTGAGGTTCAGCCGAGGTCCTAGAGAGAAAGCTGAGAGGAGTCGAGGACCTTGTCAAGCAGTCGGGCAGGAACTCGAGGAGTCAATCTCAACAAAGTTGAACAAAGTTCTGTTCCGTTTTCTTTCTGTTCTTCTCTCACAGGGCGACCGACAGGCCGAGCAGCCAGCCGGCCGGCCGGCCAGGCTGCCGTTCCCAATTGACATAAGGCCGGAAGCCCTGTGCAGCACCGAAAGCAGATTCAACATCATTTATTTACTCGGTCCGAGCAAGCTGCAAGCAGGGAAGCAGGCTGGCTGTCTGACTGGACGGTTTCTTCGAGGACCACACTAAGAAAACGGGAGAGGACCGCAGCGGCAGCAGTCGACATTTCAACGTGAAGGCGAACCAGATGTTTAGCGGCATGAAATATTCACTCAAGTTGTCTGCCAAAGCCAAGTTCGCCGGGGCGCACGAGTCTGCTGGCCCAAATTGTTTGACTTGGAGCAAACTCTGACATCGTTCGTGCCTCCCATCGACTTCCTTGCTGATTGATCGATGGAACCTTCTCTGATGCTTTTTGTGGTCGTTTACGTCGATCATCGATCTCGACGAGGTCCTGTACCTCATAATTTACTCCAGTTGGCGTCTTTGGAATGAGTTCTGCAGGTGTTCGCTGGGAACTGGTGGGCATGCTTCCGCGGCAAGATATCAGAGCCAGAAAAGTGACACAGGAGGCGAATGGCAGCGGCAGGACAGGGCTTTCGAGGTTGGGGAAACGAGTACGGGAGAAGGATGAGGAAAACTAGAGAGAGATTGCGAGTGAGCAAAAACTCGCTCAGTTAACTCTTGCAGTGACGTCCCAGTGGATTGAGGAAGGCTCGCAGAAGGCGGCAGCGTGCTCCCAGCTCGCTGGCTTCGCAGGCTGCTTGCTTGCCTGCCTGTTCGCTTGGCTGCGAGGTGGAGCGAGTGCTCGCGACAAGAAGGTTTTGTCCTGATTATCAAGAGACTCCTGATAAATGGAAAGCGACACAGAGCCACGGCAGCAGGAACAGAAGCGGTTGTGGCTGCAATGGCGGCGCCAGACGCAGAACATACTACAACGCTGACGAAAACAACCTCCTCCAGCCTCCAACTCCTTCTTCCGCTCTCTATCCTCTCTCTTCATTGTTCCTTGTTCTCGTTTCTCGGAACCCAGGATTACATTCGGAAAAATCCACGAATATCGACCGAAAATCATGCAGACGCGAGATCCGATCTTCTTGAGATCACCTATACTATTTTTCACTCCAGTATATCAGCATATCATTCCATAACAAACCACAATATTATATTATATTATATTATATTATATTATATTATATTATATTATATTATATTCCACTCACCGATGATCGTGATCTTTGCCCACTGTAGACTGTTGACTTTTCGGCCAGTGAGCTTGTTGTAAACGGAGCATCGAAAGCGTCGCTTTTCTTCTTGTGGCGTAACACTATGAACTAGGAGTACCCTTCCGTTGTGCGAAGTGTGATACTTGTTGCCGATTACGTTGCTGTCCGTGCTCATCGCAAAACCGTCGTCTGTTTGCCAGCTGTGAACCGTGAGGTGCTCCCTCGTAGGACTGCTGGTAATGCATCGTAGTACTGCCGTCCCTCCTAAAATTGTTGTTCCATCCGTCACGGAGACGTCCCCCGAAGACATGTCTATCACTGAAAGGAATACAAACGCTTCTTAGATGACAGCTCTGTCGATTAGCGGTTCTTCTCAATATTGATTCCCTCGCACGGTATTAGAGCTTCCGTTGTATCACGAAAAAGAAAGAGAGAGAGAAAATTCGCAATGTAGCGTGATTTCGTGTTATCCGTATGGAGTCCAGCGGGACGGTGATAATCTTTCATTGAATTGAAACTAGGGGACGAGAGTCTCCTTGCGGGTCTTGTCAGAAAATCAATTCAGCTCCTCGAGATGAGGTTTCAAGATGCGGCGTCTCCCGCTGAAATGTTACGAACAAGTCAGGCGCTCTATGTCGTGATGAGGTCCCGCGGGTCTGCTTGTGATGCGGTACAGTGCCTCGAGCTCGCACCCCATATTAAGAATGAGGAAGAGAAGTAGAGGACGGGCCATGTCGACCCTAAATCCGGGATAACATAAAGCCAACTTTCGCTTTTTTCCCCTCCGTCGCCAAGACAAAGACTGCAAGGACGAAGTCGCGCTACTCGCGGGAAGAAATATACGCAGTCTCCGATTCCCACGATTCAATGGATTGGCCAATCATCCGCGAAGACTGCTGAAGCTTTCGTGAGCATTCTACCCGATGTTTCTCAGCGGAACGTATTTTTTTCTGGAGAGCACCGCGGAAACGAAATCAGAATTCCCGCTCGCGGGTATTTCGAGAAGATAATTCCCCCTCATCTGGTGTACAAAGACGCGTGTTGCCCCTGCATACCTTGAGTCGAGGGATTCCTTTCGACTAACAAGCATTTTTCGACAGTTACGAGAGACGGAAGAAATATCAACGTTCGAGAATTGAGAACATTGCCCAAAGAAACGAGCGGTTGGGGAATAGATGGTTTCTGAAGAAAACAAGAAACGTTTGTCCTTCGAGTCAGGTTCATTCCCAGTCATTCGAAGTTTGTCTCTTTTTCCATCTTCTTCCAGCTCCCTCGATAGCTCCTATTCTTCGGGCAGGATTCCAAAAATCTGTCTTGCCGAAGTTTTTCTGAGGGAACGCTCGCGTTTTTAAGAACACAGGCTTCGGATGGAACGAAGAAAGAGGAGAAACGAAACGAAGACAAAATCGAGAATCATCTAACGGAAGGAAAAACCTGAAAGATTCTCGAATGGGATGTAAGAACTGAAGGATCAGAGCCTTCCCGAACGAAGCAATTTTTTTCTTTCATTTTAATCCACATGGCTTCGAGCGAGCTCAACTAAACTCCGCCCAATCCTTGAGTAGCCTTTGTGTGAGGAATGTCTTCGCCCACCCTTTAATAGCGTGTATTTATGAGTATCGTTAAAGGGAGAGGAAGGAGAGGAGAAAAAACGTTTTCTCAATGAACTTACTCCGTCATCCAGGTGCTCTCGTCGTGACAACCACGGCGGACCTGAGAAGACGAACCTCAGAAGGTGCCGCAGTTCATTTGAATTTCCTCCCAAACAATCTCTGCGTCCGATTCAATATCTCGTGAGAGTCTCACAGACGCGGGTAAGTAAATAGCCCTGATGATCAATTCGTCGTTGCGATTCGATGAGCGGAGCGAAAAAGGAATTCACGGCGCAGAGTCCTCAACAAAATGATTCCGAGGACCCCACTGGCGACAATCATACAGAGTGCATCAAAGAGTTTATTTTCCTAGCTTCTCCCTTTTCCCGCTTTCTCTTTCCTTCTATCATCGCCATCAGCCTTATCTTTCCTGCTGATTTTATGAGTTCTAGACGCTGGAGTGCCTTATCAGCAACGAAGCTAGCGGGCATGTTACCACGCAAGCGAGTGAAGTAAACGACGAACTGACCAAGAAAGCCAGCGAGTCAGCTGGCTGGGGCTGGGGGGTTTGCCAGCAAGTGTTGTCATGTACTTTTCCAAGACTTCGGGAGCGGAGAACGCAGCATCATCGCTTTATGTTCCACATTTAGAGTCGTTGCGGGCTTGAACTTTATTGTCGAGTCGGTTTTGCTGTGCCCTTAATATTGGATGCTCGCTTAAGCTCCGATCCGGCAACGCTTCTCCATGTCTCTTGTGCTTGGTAGGAATCTCCAAACACGAATCTGTATTACGGGATTTCGTTCCTTGGGAGAGGATTCCCCGTTTTTTTACCGTTTCGAATCCTCACTCGCAACGAGCTCCTATCTCGAGGCCTCGCTTCTCTCTGTTCTCCGCCTTTTCACAGATTTCTGTTTTTGTCTCTTCATGTTTCTCACTTTTCTTCGTTTCTCGTCCGTCCCTGCTCTTCAACAAACACTTCCCCTCCGCCTCCCCTTGTCTTCCGTCGGCTACTAATTAACCGAATACGCGTCGCTAACGAACGCGGGACGTCAGGGACGGCCAAACTTCACGGATAGCGAGAAAGCGAGCGAGAAAACGGTCCTGGAGAGGCGAGCAGCAAAAAGTACGGAGCAAAGTTTGACGCCCTGGAGTCGTTGTTCCTTCCAATCGTGGCTGCTGCCACAACCGCTGTCGTCGTCGTCCTCCTCCTCTCCGTTTTCTTAGTCGACGTCCTCGACGCACAAGCCGAGTACAACTAGGAGTCCTCGAGACGAAGAACAAGAGGAACAAAATCGATTTCAGCCAAACAAAGGGACAACTTGGGGGAACTTTTCTTCTCTTCGTTTTCTGACCAAAAAGTTCTCGACTCGGTGTCAGTCGTTGAGTGAACAAGCGGTCGAGTGAGTGGTAAGAAACCGTCTGCTTCGCCGTCGAACTCGACAACGGCTCCGACCTCAACCACGACTCAAGCGGACATCGAGCGGACGGACGGTCGGCCAGGAGAAAGAACACCGGAAGGAGACGCAGGATCGAACATCGCTTGAACAGGACTCGAATCCTTTTCCGACTGGAGTTCTGGCCTCTGAATCACGATGCTTCTCTGGGTTCGTTGTAGATTTCGTGGAACTTCTGATAAACGACTGCTTGAAATCCTGCATTTTTCCGTCTTCAACGGTGCTGATGCCTCAACTTGGATTTCACAGGTAGATTTTTGTCGACCTGGGCCGAGTTGTATGTCGCTCAAGTAGTTCCGAACTACGGTAAACACAACCGAAGGGAAGGATAGATGTTCTGAAGGCGGCGACGAGAGAGGGCAAGGACTACGGCAGCGGTGCGGCGCAGCGTAAGAACTCACAATGGGAGCAGGAGAGACATAGCAAAGGATAGTTACTCGCCTTGTCTTGCCCGGCTTGCCCTCGTAAACTTGAGACACCACTCGCTGCTCTTGGAGATAATGTCTCCTTTACGAGTTTGTGAGAGCCGCGTCCTGTTTGCTTTCCCCTCACCTCGATGCCTCTTTTCCGCCGTCTCGATCTTCCGTTCTTCCTAAGCTTCAGAGCTCGAGCTCGCCTCTCATTCCGTCGCCATTTCATTTCGTCGTTTTTCGGTCCAACCCCCGGGTTGTCGGATCCGTGTCTGGATTCCATGTGCAGCCTCAGGCTCCCTAGTCGGCTCGGATGCTAGCACTGCTTCCGGTTTCTGAACCAAATCCGTTCACACTCCCGTCGTTGACTCTATTCTGGGTTCCCAAATCAGATCAGTTTGTCGTTTTATCACCAAATCCATTTCCAGTTTCGTGTCCGAAATCAGTTTAAGCTTCGGTACCGACACCGAGAATGGAATCTCTTGTTTCCAGAGGCTCAGCGGGGCTCAACAACGACGGGGGGCGAACGGGTGGACGAGCGACGAACGGATATTACGATGTTCGATCTCTTTCCGTTGTGACTTCCGCGGGGATGTGTAGCGCTCCGGCTTTGTGAAGATACGTAAGTGAGAGCCCCGAGTATTTGTATGAGCACGGTCCTCTGGGTGTCTCTGAGCTCCCTCCAGAGCACGGATTCCCCTCCACTTCCACGAGTCCTGGTTTGCTATTAGCGAGTTGTTCTTTGGAAATAGTTTGCCGGAGCCCACGGCTAAAACGGACTACTCCGAGTTGAAGCAAACGAGTGAGAACTTTAAAAGACACAGTCCGAGCAGACGACTATCAGACGAAATCAATCCGAGCCAAAATCCATTGCTGACGCAATCCTCACTGGTGTCACTCTTCGTGCGGAGATGTGAGGACGAAACAGAAAGACTGGTCGGCGAACACACCACTAGCCGGAAACGGAAGTCGCCATATTTGTAACGCGTCATCATCAGCAACATCATCACCATCTGCAGTGGGTTTTCTTATACACTGGAGGGACAGAAGCAACCCATCATCTACGTAAGTCAGTCTAGGCGTTTGTCTCTCTCCCTTGTTGCTACTTCTGCTCTCTTTTTTTTGATGCTGTTCCTCCCGGTGGAGTTCGCGATGCTAAAAACGCTCTGCCAAGTGTATGCTTCACTTTGTCGGGCTGTTGACAAGGTCGTACGCGAACAGCGATACCTGATGGATCGACAAACGCGGTGCGGCACGGCCTTTCAAGGGGCCGGTGCCAAGGTTACCCGACTTGATCTCTGTCGATCAAAGATTATTCGTTCAGAGAATCGATTTTGAAGAACTTGCTGGAGGTTCTCGCATCTTTCTGGAGGTTTCCGAGATAATGGGTAGGATTCGTCAATCCCCGAGAAATCAGCAGAGATGTCGCATCGGAAACTAACGGCTGTTGTTCATCTCTCTCTCATTCGCGAGGCCACCAAACACGCGGGAACGTTGAGGGTGCCGTGGGAAAAACCTGGGGTAACAAGGGCTCAGCGGGCAGACACGGACAGACTCAGTGAACGAGGAGTAGAAAAGGGGCCGGGGAGGTGGCGAGATAAGCTTTCATAATGATCCGAAACGTTTGTCGGATGCCCTTCCTTCTCTGTCGGTTCCTCGTTTGCTGTACGTGGAGAGCTTCATTACGGAACTTGCTTCGGGCACTAAAAACACCAAGTCAGCTGTTGTTCTCCCGAGGCAAAGATACACAACACGCCGTTCCTCCCGCACTCCTCGCCCGCGTTCGCGCTGTCTCTTAGACAGACGGTCTTCCCTCTTCAGTCGGTGAGTCCCTTTGTCTGTCTGACTGTCGGACCGACATCGTGAGACGACCAAGAGTCTGAACTCTTTGACTGCGGTTTGCAGTGAATTGTCACGGATGCGCAGATAAGCACTCGCAGGAGCGAAACAAAAAGACGACGGAGAAGATCGTTTCCTTGTAACGGCGAGCAGCAGCAGCCGTTGAACGGAATATTTCTCAGAACGTCACCCCTACAGCCATTCGGAGCAGTCGCTCACAGACGCTCTCAGCTCTCAGCCAGCCAACCAAGCGAGCTAAGGAGAACGAGCAGTTACCAAAGAGATATTTCTTTCGTGCAGCCGAAACAAGAACAATATTGTCAGCTGGCAGGGTAGCCAAACAGACAGACAGACGACGACGACAACTCCCCAGGACCCCCAGAGAGATCCAGCGACGAAAGGGAGAGAGAGAGAGACCTCAGTCCGTTCACTGGATATGGCAACTCGGAGCGCCGCTCGCCTCTGACCACCGCCGTTTCACCTTCAGTATTCGTACGGAGAAACCATTTGGCGCTGCCTCATCCGTCTCCTCATTCCACCCCGTCACAAGTCGTCATTCAAATTGGCCCTTCGTGTGCTCTCCTCGGTAACCCCCTCGTTCTCTGCTCACCTCCCCTCCCCTCCCCTCCCCCTCCATCCACCCCCGCCCTCAAAAGAAACGACGGAACGGGCAAACGGCTGGGAGGCCGAACGGGCGAGCGAACGACAAGGGGCAAACTTTGTGTTCTGCCCCAGCCTTTGGGCATCGCAAAGCCACAAAGTCGTTACGTCAAGACCGAGACAGAGAGCGGGCCTACAAAGTCCGAGTTTGTCCGTTTGTCCGGCGAATAACAGAAACTAAGATGGCGTTCAGCCAGCCCGTCGACCTCTTCCTGGTGGAGACCCCACACGCACCCCGACTGGCTCATCGGCTCGCAATTTGTAACATATGTTGATGTTGTGCTTCGTCAGCAGCCGACCAGTCAGCTTGCCTGCTTGCTTGACAACGAGACGGTCGGGAGTTAGATGGAACGCTCGAGGAGAAAAACGTTAGTGAGGGAGAAGTGGCAGGCTCTGGGCACAGCGAAACGACAGGGTCCCAATGCACGATGACCAAACTTGTGTCGGGACCAGATTTCCTGCTGTTGCCACGTCTTTTCCTTCGGAAACCCCCTTTCGGGAGACCCCCTGCGGGAGACCCCCTGCGGGAGACCCCGTTCGCGAATGGGCCAGGAGAGCAGCAACTGAACGGCCGAATCTTCTAACATTTCGGACAAACTGCGATCGGACGGAGCTTGTCCTAAATCAAATTGTTCCACCTCTCTCCGGTTGCGAGACAGCGTGGTTATTCTACACCTTTGAAGGAGGATCGATCCCGGTCCGGAGTTCTGGTCATGGGATCGCATTGGAAGAAGCAGGAATCCACAGGAAAGGTCCGTAGGATCTACTAGACCATGCAGAATGTATATCGTGATATCGAACTCATGGCGACCAGTTCGCTCGTGGGGCTCGCTCGTTAGAGGAACAGTGAGCTCGTCGGTACCAGACTCGATCCGTCGGAGGAACAGCTGGCGGTTCCTGATGCAGGCCGAAGGGTTTGTGTCCACTGGATCGCTTATGGGGAGAAGAAGGAGGGGTGGATCGTGGCCAGAGCCGGGATAACGAAGAAGTGAGGCTGAGAGGGGCATCGGAGACAAGGAGGTTAGCGATGGAGCTGACCGACCCACCGGCCGAGCGAGCCACCCTGGAAAGCTGACACGACTCTTCTCACAACAGGTGTGACCAATGGATGCTGGCTCTTCTGTTTGTTCTTCTCTGCGGCCGTCTATCGGTCGGCTTGGAGCCTTTGTTTCGGTTTAGCGAATCAGGAGAGGTTAAAGGAATCTGAACTCGTAAAGTTCTCCTTTCAAATGACTCCGCCAGTTCAGAGCAGCTTCTCCACATTGCCCACTATTGCAGCCATTTGGAAACTATTGCTTGTTATTCCTCACGTGTTTGTGATCTGAATTTTGGACAGGAGAATCGATCGAAGCTCTGAAGTTTGAGTGGCTGAGGAAAGTGAGTCGCAAGAGGCGCGGAGGCTCAGACCGTGCGATCGTTTTTTGACCCTTCTTATGGCGGAACGCGTCGCTGAGAATAAATAGGAGAAAAAAAAGACAAACAGCGTCGCGTCGCCCTCTCTCTTCCTGTTCTCGACTTGCCTCGGCCTCACCTCGACATCGCAACAAACCCTCGACACAAACAGAAAGCTGGCGTTGAACGATTCCCATCACGTGCGAGTCGAACACGTGAATGAAGAAAAAGCCCGGGAGCGAGCAGAGAAGAAACAAAACACCAATCGAAACCTAGCGACCTCGAAGTCTTCCCGAAGATGACCGAGCGAGCTGTATTTCTATCATTCGACCGCACTACGGATTTTAGCGCAGGAGAGACAGAAAGAGAACTCGTCGAGTCCAAAACCAAGACCGGCGCCGGCGCCTGGACGAGATTATCCTCCAAAGGAAATGACGGGAGGTTTGAGCGATGCCGCTTCCTTTGGATGCTCATTGCTCACCATCTTCTCGTTCCTTTTCTTGGTTTCGTCGCTTGCCATCGAGTCCGGGTTCTCGTTGTCATGGACAAGCGAACTCTGGACGAGATCAGTCCGAGCTGTCGGTCACTTGTGAGTTTGTAGTGCTAATTTCGCGAGCACTACGCCGGCGACGGGGATCGACGAAGAGTTTTCTGACGGGAAACTCACTCTCAGGACGCAGGTCACGTCGCGGCCCGGTGAGTAATACATTTCGACTGCTTGACACCCCCAAGCCCCGAGAGCGGCAAGACAGACCGCTGGTCGGTGGCCGGTGCGAGTCCGCTGCCCAACTGCCAAACTAGCTTCCCATTCGTCGGGTTTCAAGTTCAACTTCGAGTTCGCCGACAGCAATAATAAATGGAGCCATTAGCGAGCTCTTCTTGACAACCAACACACGACGGACACGGAATTCCGGAATTTAGAATTCCATATTTTCTGCGGAAATCGAAGCAAGCGGACAAGACTCGAATCCAATCTCGTGCACTGATTGTGAGTCTCCTGCTGGGCGTCGCATCGATCGGAAATTTGCGCCCAGTGAACTCCGTGATGCTGTTCGTTCAACGTGTCTGTTGTTCGAGAGTCAACTCGAACTTAACTCCTTGCCTTTACATCATTGCACTGACGGTGATGACACTGTTGTCCCCTCCATCATTATCAGCAAGGAGTCTCCCTCCAACGACCAGATGGACGGACACCCATTACGGGGTCGTCACAACTCCCTCCGCTTGTCTTCAGTCCTTATTCCTTCGTGGTGGTACTCAGACTGAGCTTTCAGTTGCCTCGTTCGCCTCCTGCCCTCACACCCCACCAGCGACCCCACTTTCTTCCGTTGACTTTCTTCTCCAGCTTTGGTTTGCCCCTACTCGTCTTTCGCGCACTTTGTCCGGCTGTCTTTTCATCTCTTCTTTCGGTAAAAGAACAACTGTGTGGCGAAAACTGGCGCAGTCAGAGGAACGAGGGGCGAGGGAGCCAAAAGACACAGCCAGGGTGCTGAAAGATAGCAACCAAGGAGCAGAGGATATAGACAATGCGGTCGAGGCAAGGAAGGAAGAGAGAAAGAGCGTGCCAGGCCGGCCCGTAGGGAGCTGACCGGGCCCTCTCAAAAGGCCAAAGAGTCATCCACCCGACTCTAAGAGACAAACAGACATCCAGCAAGCCAGTCAGGCAAGCGCAGGACATAAATGCGAAAAACTCTTCGAGAGGAAACGTGGACCGAGTTTGCCCGCTTGGATTTATTGCCATAGTCGGTCTGACGAACCGCTCGTCTGGCCGCCCCTCACGGACCGCCAGTCAGGCTTCTCGACGGCAGCCGCCAGCTCAGCACTTCGCGAAAGGGTCTCCTTGCGGAGAATCCTTACCCCCCGCCGGTGACCCCAGCAGGGGCGACAGCCGTCCGAGCGGGCAACCGACTTCGAGAGATGAGCGGCAGACACAAGAAGAAGATATGACAGCGAGTAAGTGCCTCATGTCGGCCCCGATTTCTGTTCCGTGGGCCCTCCGCTAACCTACCCCACCCATCCACCCAACTGTTCCTCCGCCGCGCCGGCTCGTCCGTCCACCACCAAGCGGTGTCGACATCACTGGCCCTCTCATAGCGGAAGGGTCGTCGTTTGTGCAGCGGCGGGGGCAGCGGAGGCAATTGGATTACGTGATTGAAAAAGAAACTGAAAACTCGTCCGCCATCCTTGCAACGCGTTCGGACGAGCTCCGCGTCCATCTGTCTGCCCGTCTATCATCGGTCTTTTGGCTCTCGTCGTCGTTTACTGTGCTTGGGTGCTTGCATACTCTTTTCCGTCGGCGCCGGACGGAGTGGAGGCCGAGGAATGGTAAACGGGGAGCCTGGGAGGATAGGAAGAGAGGAGGGGACACCGACTCGGGGACCGAGATGGATGCCCAGACATCATCGAACGAATTCGTTCCCACCAACCGTCGTTTTGACCGTAACCGTTTTGATCCAGACCAGAAGATGGTACCACCTTTGCGTCAGGGGCCCCCTTCTTGTTCCAGACTGGCTGTGTGCGGTTCTTCAGGAACGTGGGTCAGCTCTTACAAAGGACGCAGCTGACATCGTCAGCGATGCCGAACCTTTGGCCACTGGTTGTGGACAGAAAGCGGACAGTGCCCTTCTTGAATAGGGAAAGTTTTATCTGTCAGTCTTCCCCTTACATTGATCAAGCCATCCATAGGGATCAAACAAGTAAAAAGAACCTCACGGTTCCCCACTGGGGCATTCTTTCGCTTGCTTTGGATGGACGCCTACCGATGGGTAGCCTCTATCTGTTGTCGTCGGAGACGATCGCTTCAGGAGAAATTCGAACGAAAATGACATCAGAATCCACTCCGCCATCGACACCCTCCTCTAGGATTAGTCTGTCCGCGCCGAGTATGAAGAAGAAAAATTACAACGACCTCCCAATAGCGACCGGGCGACTGTCCGTCGATCCGAAGAGGCGAGCGACTCGGCGGCTGACCAGGGCGAGACCTAAACTGAATTTAACATGATTTGATATGATCGATGTGTGGTGCTTCAAGTGATCCTTTCCGCCCACACCCCCCTCTTATGGGGCTCGAGACGAATTGGGGGAGGAGAGAAAAAGGGGAAGGAGTGACGACCGGACATCGTGAATCCGAAAGTGCATTTTCAACCTCGAGGAAATGTCCTCTGATGAAATATCAATCGATGTCCAAGCCAAAAGCGGAGGCGGCAGGCTCCGTTCCAGAGCGGTGCGGTTCGATCCCATTCAAGAATCACTCTCCGACTGAGTTTGCGATAAGTTGCTCCTCGGTATATTTCCATCCTGCAGCAGGTACGGATCCAGCCGCGGCTAGAGCTCGCATGTGAGATATCACAAAAGAGGTTCTACGTTGGGTCGTGGCTTGGAGGAATCTGGCTGCTTGGTTGCACGGCAGTACGGCCCGGCGTACGATGCAGCCAAGGGCATTTCGTTTGCCGTCAGCGTTAGATCTCCTTCGCCGTCTGATATGGGAGGAACGCTGTTGCTGTGGTGAGGCTGTCGCCCCCGGCATAAAGATGGAGGACAACTCCACGGACCCGGTATTCGACGCCCCGTTGCTGGAATCATCATCGACTCTTGTAGCGGAGCAAACACTCAGACTCTTGGATCTTCGCCGAAGTCGGGAGACAAGAGAAAGTTGATACTTGTTTCGAGGTTCCACAAGGTCGAATTAGGTTTCACGAGACAGTGGCCAACTCAATGATCAGAATCGATTGGGTTCAAGTGGAATTGGAAGGGGGGTTATGCGGGCGCAAAGTCAAGTCCTGACTTTCGGTGAAACGAGAATGTCGACTCAGTCGTTCGCAGGGAGGATACAAGCCCGGAACGCTCAAGAATTCAGCGTCGTCAAGTGGCACGCTGCAATCGGAATGTATGAGTAAGTGGAGTTATGAGGAGGTAACGAACAGAGAGGACGTGGCAAGTGAGCGATGATGCCATACAGACTGAGTGGATGAGTGGTGCTACCATTTCGGTTGAGTGAGGGAGTGGATGGTTGTACTAGACGATCCTCCAGAGACTCGAACTGAGCCCTCGGGAGAAATATTTAACTAACTTTGTGCGTAACTCTCGCCGAACCACCGCACGCACTGGCAGCATACCCAAAACCTTTTCGCCTGTGTCGAGCTTGCCAGAGAGTTGGAGTAACATCGTAACGCAAAATCGTGATCTTCGTGACATGTCGATTCGATGCACGGAGCCCATGCATGATCTTCGGAAAGGAAGGTAAGCGATGCGTTCGCCACGGAGGGCTACTTTTCCCCAGCATTTCGAGGGTGGTGAATGCGAAAACGAGATAACAATGCTCGGTTGTTCGCACATGGGTTATCGGTCCAAGATATTGCTGATAGAAAGATGGCGGAGGAGGGAGATCTCCGCTCCGTGGAATGGTAATTCAATTATACCTGGTGCGTCTCCCACTCTTATCTTTCGAAACGCTAGGGTTCCGAGTATGAACGGGAACTATCGAAGCCATCTGATTCTTTAATGGATGAAAACTCAGATAGCTGCTCGCCAGCTGGATGCTTTAATTCATCAGCCGCTACGTATAAAGTGATCTGGATTGATAAACAGAGAGGTCGATCGTACGATCAATCGCTCGCTCGCTCCATTCACTTGATCGATCACTATAACTCCCTCCCTCTCTCACTCGAAGGAGTGTCTGCGAGGAATGAATGTGGAATATGCAAGCATATGCGGTCCGAAAGCTCAAAGGCTGGCAATGGAGATGGAGTTCTTGAGGTGTTATCTCTGTTATTAATGATGGAATATGAATTGATTCGAGGGCAACGACGACCTAGTCAAACGGTGCATATCGAATGATTCAGCCAGACATCCCGTCGTTCTGCCTCCTTCCACCACCCTTCGAACCTCTGAGCCATTCACCATCCCAGACGTACAGGCCACGATAGTTTTAGAAACCGTTGCTACCAAAACGAATTCGCAATGACGAATGAATCCATGGAATTCTCTCACTCAGCTGATCCCGAGTTTCCACGCTCGACGGGAAAACCCGCCGTCCAAGTGAGCGAAAACTTGGACTGAAAAACAATATGAAAACCGTTTTGTTTTTCTCTAGATCTCTATCCTCGCAGCCAGATGTTTTCCCTTCTCGTTTCACAGCTCGTTGAAAGTGTATTTCTGTTAGTCGGTGGAGCCCCTGTTGTTTTAGTCGCTCTTTTTCGAGTCCTTCTTCATCCATACAAACAAAGCAATTTGTTTATTCCTCGGTGTATTTGTCCAATACACCGAGGACTCTCCGTCCATTTATTACGTTCTCCGATCGGCCCATGTGACAACCTCATCACACAGTGTCCGTATTTCCGTTCTTGGCATATTCCAGTTTTGGCCGCTTGAACCAACATTGTCGCCACTTCAGATCCCGGAGCGTTGTAAGAGGTTCTTTCACTTTTTTTTGGTTTCATTTTGTCGAACACGGTCCCCTCGGATACTCCGAAGTGTCATCGGAATGATGATGATGGCAACAGCGACAACATCGACGGCGACGACCACCTCGGTGCGAGGCGACAAAAATGATGATGATGTAAGAACGGTCCACGGAAACATGAGAAAGTGGACAGGCTCCCCAACCTCGTTCCCACTCCCCGATAGGAGCTCGTCCCCGGGCCCTTCCGCAAGCAAGCAAGCAGAGCCGTCTATTTTTTTGTCCCTAGGGCGTTTGGGTTGACCCTCATCAAATTTCCAATCCACTCCTCCAAACTGGGCTGGTGCGTCGGTTCTCCAATGTTTGGTTGGCCTTCAAGTGAATGGTCGGATGGATAAAAAGATTGATGTTTTCTCTCTTCGAAACTGAGGCGCTCGAATCCATCTCGATGATTTTCGATGAATATTTCGGTTCTATTGTCTCATCTTTGTCCAGCGCGATGTTGATCCAGGTGAAGCTCTTCTTGAAGTATCGTGAAAATCGCTTCTTTTCCTCAGAATAGAATAGAAGAGGACTCAAGAATGAATGAGGGGTCGAACGATAAGGCCAGGGGAAGCTAAAGAAAACACAGAGGCGCGACATCGCAACGACCTCACTCTGGAAATTACGGAACAAATTCAATTGACACCAGGGCGGAAAGACGACATCGCCGCTGCTTCCGTCGCCGCCCCCGCTCCTGCTGCCGCCATTGGAAGGAGAAACAAGAGAAGGCGGCGGCCACCAACCGCCAGTCAACGACGAGAGAGCCTCGGGCAACATGTGATGGAACTCGATACAAAGCACTATGGCGATACTCTTAATTGGCTCAGTGGGCGCCGCTCGAGAACTCGACACTGGATGAGTCAGTTGAAGTCTCGGTAAGTGCGGTTCCATATGCGGCCAGGCATGAATCGTGATTCAAAGAATGAGATAAAAACACATTCAATTAGACGGCTGACTTTTCGGCGGAGGTTCGCTCAATTTTCTGTCTCTGGCTCGCTCGTCCGTCAGTCCGCCCGCCCGCCCGCTGCATAAAGAAGCGACGTCCGCCAACAGTAGCTGCACGGATGGATGTTCGCACTTTTGAATTTCTTATGCTTTCGTTCTTTCTTCATTCCTCCCACCCCCTCTCTTTATTGCTCCTCGTACATCTGCATGTGAGCGAGACCAACCAGCTTGCCCGCCTGGCGGCCCAGCTTGCCGCCACAGAGTGTTGGTCGTTAAGGAGTCCTTTCAATGCGGCGAGGAGTATTAAGAAAAATTGAGGAGTTCACACTTGGGAGAAACTCCTCAAGAGTTCTTGGAGGAGATTTTTCCTTCCTTTCTTCTTGCTCCTCGTTCTTTTAGGGAAAATTGTTCGCTTTCCACAACAGCGGCCTCTCGGCGCGGTTGTGGCGGCCGCCTTAGTCTACGTCACAGCCACTGGAGAAACCGCAGAAGCGACTACTGCGGAATATCCTCTGTATCTCAAAAGCAGACGTTATTTTGAAATTGCGGGGTTAGTTTGCGAAATAATGTCATGAGAATCAAACGGGAACCATTTCAAAGCCTCAAACTGTAAAGATTCGAACATCGAGGTTATCTAACTTCAAAAAGGCTAAGCCACCCCAAGACAGACAGAGGGACGAACGAGCAGAGAATGACTGACTGGAGCGGGTGCCGGAGACAATGAAGGAGACTCCTTCTAGGACAAAAGGAATTCCTGAGGTCTTTCCGCCGACTCTCTGGGCCGCCGCCGCCGCCGCCGTCGAGAGGGAAGAAAACAGAGCGTCCAACCAGACCACCGAATGATCGTTCAGCCGACCAAAAAGATGGAGAGATCTGAAGAGAAAACATCCGCGGGTCCGGTTCCGAGACCCACGTGAATTCCGCGAGGTTTTGAACGAAATCCGGTCTCACGGTATCAGCACAACGGGTTGTTTCGCCTCCCTGGAGAAGACGGTGTCTCCGGGACTTCATCCGAAACGTTTCTCGAGTAACCAACAGGATTGTTTGAATAGCGTCGTTTCCCAGGAAAGGAAAAAATCGCAAACTTCCTCGAGTTTTCGCAATGTTCGTCATTGTCGACTTCCCCGCCGCGGCGGGCCGTTCAATAATGCATGCAATACGAGCGAGCGAGCACACGAGAAGCGGATCTCAGCATTTCTTCTTTTTACATTGTTAACCAAGAAGCAATTTTTATTCATCCTGGATAAATGGGTGGGGTGCAAAAATGGATGTGAAGAAATCGCGGCCGGGACGGACGAATCTTATTTCCTTGCGCAGAACGGGGCGGAGGCTGAGAAGCAAATGAGGG
Source organism: Neoseiulus cucumeris (assembly GCA_021527715.1). Taxonomy (NCBI): domain Eukaryota; kingdom Metazoa; phylum Arthropoda; class Arachnida; order Mesostigmata; family Phytoseiidae; genus Neoseiulus; species Neoseiulus cucumeris. The sequence continues at coordinate 226,534 of JAJSRV010000115.1, read as the reverse complement.
TGAGGCCAAGTAGAGAAAGCGGAATGAAGACGAAGAAAGGAGAAACGCGCTCAAGCCTATCTGCATAAAAGTAATCCCGGCACAAAATAGTGAAACAGCTGTTCTGCTGTTATCTATCTGTCCATCCGCTGTCTAACGTTGCCTAGATTGACGGCGCCAGCGAAGACCCCGCATCCGTGAGATGAGGAAAAAACTAATTTCACTTTTCTGCGCAGGATGCTGCACCGATCCAGAAGTCCTGAGCCTTGAATTTCTCTTTTCGAGACAGCAGGGCTTCTGCGTTCGATCCCGGGTTTCTCCGGATTTCCACAAGTAGCTCAGGGCAACGACCTTTTGGATGAGATAAGAGAACTTCTTGAAACACGAGCTTTTTCGAGACCGGATCCTCGTTCCCAGTCTCTCCGTTTTCACTTTTCTCTTCCGTCGTTAAAAGGCCGCGATGTCTCGCGGCTGTTGTCGTCGCTAAAAACCGCTCGTCGTTCAATAAATGCAAGTTGGCCGAGTGGCAAGTGTGTCTAAGTGTTTTCTGCCCCTCGCTCAGAGTTCCTCGTGTCCCTCCCCCTCCCCTGCGTGATCTCCATTTCCCCTCAGTCGACCGCGCGCTCTTCTTCAACCGCACTCAGTCGGGAAAAAGTCTTTTCGACCACCCATACACCCACCGACCCACCTACCCAACAGAGAATGTGCGTAGTGTGACGAGAGAATGGTCAGCTGATCTCGCATACCATCACTTGCAGACCTTGCAGCGGGCCAATGGCGAGAGTGCGAAGGGACAAACTGTGTCCGAAATTTCAAAATCCACCGATTCGCACCCGCCTTGAATGACAAGTTTGAAGCCATCCGCAGGCATGCCGAACGCGCTTGAAATTTCACTCTCTGTGCAAAACTGCTCTGTTCCCTTCCTCCATATTTCCCAACTCTGCATCTTTTGAAAACTCAATCCAGGTCCACAAAATTGAGCGTCCTTCGATGAACGAAATATGTTGAAGCTCATGCAAAATTTTCGATCGGAACAGGACGATTTCAATTGACCTCGAGGTTTGGTTGATAGTTGTTTTAGCGAGTTCACCGAATCGTAGCATTTGATATGGCAAATGGTGCGTTCATCCGTTCATAGGCTCGTTCATCTATCCGACCGACCGCCCGCCCGCTCGCCTATCGAAACGGCCAAAAGACAGATCCGCGGAGGTCAGACGCACCGACTCAAGCGACGACTATATTAACGAGGCTTTTACCGTAAGACCCTCTCACTGGTTCACTGACAGACGAGCTTGACTCGCTCTCACCGAATCTCTCCCGCTCTTTCTCGGTGTAGACGGAAGTGATCAATCCCGCCGAGCCAACTCAAGCCGCGCCAAGCCAAGGTCGGGAGATCTGGGACTAAGCCGTAGCGTGTACTTGTAGAAAGATTGCCGTCTACGAGCCGTTGCGTCCGTCGAGATGGAAAACTCGACAAGCAAGGATATCGCTTGGACCCGACGGCGGCAGCAGCAGCAGCATAGTCTATCTTCACTTCAGTCAACGAAGATGAATATTACGGGAGGGCAGCAGTAGCGGCACCAGCCCAAAAAAAACCCTCCATGTCGGCTGCTATGTTCTCCATCTTGGTCAGATGGATCCATGCTCTGCTTTAGGGGCGGATCGACGACCTAGAGAACTTTCCCGAGACCTAGAAGTCGGCTTCGCGAGCACAAGCATGCCATTGTTTCCAAATACCATATGCATGTGCACGCACTGACCACTCGGCCGTCTCGTCCGTTTTGCTTCTAAGCATTCTCGAGAGCGAAAGGCGCCGCCGGCCGGTGCAATCGGTCGTCTGCGAAGCGGGCGCGCGGTTGCGCAAGAGGTGCCTAAGCCCAAAGCATGTTGTCGTCAGTGACGTCGACGACGACGACTCAATTACCGAGAAAACAAGAGGAAACCTTTCAGGAGAACAATCGACAAGGTCGTAAAAGATCCGACAGAGAACACTTGTAACCGAGAAAAGACGACCGAGTCGTGACATTGTGTTTTAATTGGCTTCTTCAAATACTCCCGTTCGCTCCTTCGTTCCTGCGTCGTCGGTTGCTTTCGTTCGAACATTGATAGCGAGCGAGCGAGCAAGCAAGCAAAAGACCGACTGCCCGATCGATGAGTCCATCGATCCGATGAACAAACCGCTCACCTTACCCCCATCTGCTCATCTGACCGACCGACTGACTGACTGTCTATATAATTAGAAGAACCACAACTGCTAGGAGCAGCGGGAACCGGAGCAGAATCGACGGTCGCGAAAATCCGACGAACGAAGTGATAGCGAGCGGCAGCGGGGGCCGCAACAAGTGAAACAAACTCAATTGCGAGCCCGAAGGTACCCGGTCTGTCCGTGACCCCCTTCGGATCCGAGGAAAAGGCTCATATGGAACGAGATCATTCCTTTCTCCCGAGAGATTTCTTCGACCAGTCAGCCGGCTGCCAACTAGCCAGACAACCGAATCGACGGACGAACGGAGTGGCTATCACGGCCGGCGGTTCAGACCTGTGAGAGGGCCACCCTTCGAAGCAATCTTGTAACAAGATGACGAACAGCGAATGAACTGCCGTTACTGCTGCTCCCGTTGAACTACAGCTGATGCTGCTGCTGCTGCCGCTCCGACTGTACGCCATTAAAAGAGCTCCGCCTCGCTGTAAACAAGACTTAGGTACGCCCCCGTCCCCCGACACTGTATTTCGCCTCCAGCGTCATTCGCTAGTGATGGCTTTTCTCTCCCCTGCTGCTGCTTTTTTCCTGCTTTCCCGGCTTTTTCCTCCGCGTGTTCAGACCCACCGCAGGCCCGTTCGGCGGGAGCCGACAAACAAGGCCAATGAGGTCACAAGGGACGATCCGTATGGCGTGCTAGCCGCAATAAAGTCAGGCTTGCTTTTGTAATTAATACACTTGCACACACACGAACATACAAACGACTCACAGCATCGAGACACATATCCGATTCATGGACGCACATGTTATGCCCAAGGGGCCGCGCGAGTCGATTAAATGGCCTGCCCCACCAAACGACCAACGTTGTCGCTAGAGCCGATGAATTATACAATCGCTCTTTACTAATACATATACTGTCGTAATGGTGGCAATTACAATGACACTGAACACTATGTTTTTTGTGCAGCGACAGACGGATCAGCAATCTCGGTACTGTCATACGAAGTCTGAGCAACCGCATGGCGCGAGGCGAGACGAAGAATACTTTTCGTCTAATCGTCAGATTCTGGAAACTTGGCAAGGATGTACATCTCATATTCAAGGATCATACGTAGTGATCGATGCGGATCATCTCCGAGCTGAAGTGCCCACTGTTGAAAGCAGATCGCCTTCGTTATCAGCACGAGTTCTCAGCGTGCGAGAGGTGGTGCGAATCTGTAACGAGCGCGTTAACTAAGCAGATCCATCAGATCCCCTCCCGCCCCACCGAACAGCTGTTACTTGCGGTGTGCGTGAGTGAACGAACGAGCGAGCGACGGGTGAGTAACGAAAGGAATTAGCGAGAGCGCGGGAAAGATCGGCTGAGCCTGCTCCGAGAGATATTGCAATTAACACGACGCTACGTCTGGGACAGTGGGATATTAATCAGCGAGCCAAAAAGGTGTCCGCTCTGTTTTTACAGAACTATTAGAACGAATGAGCCGCCCAGATGCGTTCGTCACTTTCCAAATTGACTAAGTGTCACATCAACAGGATCAGTTATCAGCAATTGGGATCGAAATAATAATTGTTCGGGCTTTGACCACAGATCCTCTGTTGGTCAGAGACCGCTATCGTGAAAATCTCATGATTCGGTTCATAATGAAACACCGTTGTTGTCCGGTATCGTTTCCAGGGAAAGAGAGCCTCGCTGCCTCCGATTCCCTGGTTCACGTTACCACTCTTTGATAGTTCTGGCAATAACGATGTTGTAAGAGAAGACATCGGAAACTTTCAGCTATCAGAGGTTTGGTGATTTGCAGATTCGAATGTTTGGCCCTCAAGAAGTTTTCGATTGCTGAACGTCGTTCATGAAGTGGTCTGCCACTTCTGGTGGCTCGCGATTCGGATCTCTTCGCGCGAGTTGAATTTTATAACTCGTCGATGGTCGTCCGAAACAAAGTTCGTGCTAACATCCTCTTTTCCTGTTTATTTTTTCTCTTTCTCGCCGACTCGATCGATGCGAATAAATATCCGAAACTCATGCGACTGCTGGATGCAGGATGTACGAAGGAGCAAAGTTCAATCTCCGATACAAGTGAGAACAGTTCGTCTCTGTCCCGGCCCCTTTTCAACTCCGCTCGATCTTATTGTTCTTATTTCGACGCACGCAGGATTGCTCGCTGCGAGTGCGGTTGTTCGAGGGTTATCTTGTAGGTATAGTAGTAGTAGTAGCAGTATAAGGCGGCTTCGAGGAAAGTGTTGGGAAGCTTAGACTTTCAATCTCCAATCGCTTCTTTGTTTCTCCTTCTCGCCTCGTGGGAGTGCGAGTCTTTCAAGAACGCTAGGTTCTAAACAAAGTTGTGCTCTATTGCAAAATCGATGCCGACCTCCGGCTACGTAGAATACGCGGCCGTGCTGAGTTCCGTTGCGGAAGTGAGGGTTTCCTCGAGTCGAAATCGTTTTCGTTACTTCTCCGTCTAATACTCTCGAGTTCTCTCGATTCTTTTTATTCCGCATCGCTCTACTCCTTTGCAACATAGCCTCTTCGTCCGAACGCATCTCCGCAACTTTACCGGGAAGCAGTTGCTATCGGGATCGCTGCCTTTGTTCGGCTCCCAATTACGAGCGAACTGTGCTTCCACGAAATGAGGAGTGAAACTCGGCTACGGCAGCTCGACCGACCAGAGATCGCTTTATGAGAAGCAGCCTGTCTCGAGTACAGTTTCCCGAATGCAAAAGTTCTTGTCAGAGTCCCAACAAACTCTCGAACCTGGAATTTCCGAGCTCGGTTCTCGTTTGAATATCCCGCAAGGTCCCTGCCGCAAGTGATGCTCCTCGGTGGACGAGGTCAGCGAAAAGTTGTTTTGTCGTCCTTCGCGTCGTCCACTTTTTTCCTCTCCCTGTCATTGTTGTTGGCGAGACTGCTTTACATACGTGGCGGACATCAGTTATACTACAGCGCGGTATTTATCAAGATATTCGGGATTTTCGCGACGAGGGCTGGCCGACGTCCAGGACTATATATATACAATATATGTATGTGCAAGCGTGTGTGTGGCCGGCCGTCCGTGCGTCCGTCTAAAGTGAACGCAACGAAAGTCCCGGCACAGCATCCAGGACCCGTGGCAAGCAGGAGGCCGGGAGACAATCGGGAAGGTGAATACATTCCGGTCGGGATGCATCTTCCGCGTCGGGTGAGCGGAGAAAATGCAGCAAAAAGAGAAGACGCCGAGAAGAAACGGACGATGGAACGAGGAAAACAGGGGAGAAAAGACTTCTGGGCGACCGCGCATGACGGACCATGCATTGCTTCCTCGTGAGTTGGACTTCTCCGAGGGACAGCGAGTTGACCGCACAGCAGGTTTGGAAAGTCGTTTCTGCTAAACGAGCTCGGCGCCAATGGAAGTTTCCAGACTGGACTTTCAATTCCTTGGAGGTCCTTGCTGCCTGACTCGTTCATTATTCGCGACTTTGGATTGATTTTCACACGTGATCCACTCCGTCATCAGAAACCTCCTTCGAATCCGCAAAGTCAAGGAGTGATTGAGTGCGGACATCGTCGTTCGTGTCTTGTGGACTTCGTGCTCGGTTTTCGGTTTGAGGGCTTGACGTCGATGGAAAATCGCATCGTTGCAAGCTGATCCCTCCATGAGATTAGCCCTGCGGGACATGAGTTTCCCGCTCCCTGACCGTTTTCCCGCTTGCCCGCTTCTCGTTCGCCGTGTAGGTCTGGCCACCGAGTATTATACGCTCCATTATACCAAGCGTCTAGCATTACCCGCTTTTTTCTACCAATATGAAACGGCTCAGTTTAGCCAAGCTCAGGGTTACCGCACTTAGTTTCGCTGCGCTTTTTGTCCGCTCTGACCTGCAGGTTGGGTATTGGCTAACAGGAGATTATTTATTTCCATGGTAAACCTCCCCACTCCGTGCCTCCGTTACCCAGACCGACTCCAGTTCGGCGATCAAGACTACCTAGTCGAAATCCAATTCTAGAGCTTCTGTCGATTCTGTGTTCCGTTCTTCATCCTCTCTCTCCTTTCTCATACTCCTCTCCCATTCTCTCCTCTCTCCTATTTTCCTCCTTTCTCATATTTCCCTCTCTCTCTCTCTCTCTCTCTCGGTGATTTTCCGCGTGGGAAAACAAGATGGATGCATGAGAGAAATTCTGTTCGTCGGAGACCCGTGTTTCGATCCAAGAACACTAGAAGGACTCTTTGGAGAATCAAAAGTTGCGACGAAGGGAGCGTTTTTCGTTCGCTTGCTCACCCGAGTAGAGCGACTACGACTTACTCGGCAGCTATATTAAAATCTGAAAATCAATCCAGTCATCCTTCAGTGTCGAGTTGGCGTCGAGTGAAGGCTTCTTGGGTGTGTAACCATGAGCCCGAGGTAGAGGACACCCTGGTAAAGTACGCGAGACCCTTTTTTTCTCAGATTTTCGCGATCCGGGTGTCCGCCCTCGAACGACAATGTGAGTTGGCCTCCTGGGATTTCTGGCTGAAGGCAGAACTCAGCAACTGGAGTGTACTCAGTAGACGTGAAAATCTAACGCGAACGAAGTGCTGCCGGAATACTGTTTCACTGTGTTCGTCGCTTGCATGGATAGCAAGACCCTTGTTGATGTAGTCGTTCATAATTGAAAGAACAAGCGGGCTGGCAAGCAGTTCGGCGGCGGGGTGCAGTAAGACAAGAAAAGGCAAGGCAAGGCAAGACAAGACGAGTACCGACCGCAAGCGAAAACAACAATCGGTCCGCCGGCCTTCGTCGTTCGTTCGTGTTCTAGCTGGCTCAGCTCCCGGAGGATCCCAGAGGGGACGTTCGACACCGCGGGGCATGAAGCCTTCTACCGCTTCGTCGTCCTCCTTCCAGGACCGCTGTTCTCCTCCGTTCTCCCTCCTCCTTTCGAAACGGGGCAACGAACAGCAGATTCGACAGACAGCCAAAACGCTTTCAAAGACGACGAGCAGGTTGCGACCAGCACTGCTCGCGTTCTTGAAAAAGTCGTTTTTTTTTTGTTCCAACGCGTCTTCGGAGTATTCTTCGGCCGGAGGTCTCCTGTGCAGGATGCGCTCTTTGTCGTCCTGTTTGTCCTCGCCGCCGCCGTCACCGATACCGTTGACCCGGTGTTGTTTCGAGATGAAAGGAGGAAACGAAGAATCACAGCGCCGGCACTTTAAGCGAAGCAGGCGACTTCAGAAGTGGAAGAAACGTCGAGAGATGAGGGATGCTACTCGCTTGGAAGCTACCCATCCTCCCGCGTGGCGGGTGTGCGAGACCGTGAGAGGGTGGGTGCTCCGGTCGGTCGCTCACACACCTTGATTGCAAAGTGATGAGCTCTCGACTCAGACGTGTTTGCTAACGTACCAAAGTTGAGTTCGCTTCATTTGCTAAGCGTTTGCCGTCTCGCTGGATGCTTTTTCCGGCTTTTGCTACCTGGCGGCCGCCGCGCCGTTCAGATTTTCCGCCGATATCAACCATGAAAGCTGACTTCGCAGCTGGTGGACCTTCGAAGAGACCGGGATCACCAACGGCTCCCGGGTTTCTACCTGAGAAAAGTCAGGAGCCAGCAAGGACGAACAAGTTCCTTGTTTAATACGACCTCTGAGGAACCTGGACACAGTCGTACTTGCATCCCGCAAAACGGGGCAAACCATCGATTCCTCGTGGACCCGCGACAAGAACTTCGAAGAGGAGGAATAAGGGATGTCGGGAATAGGAATATGATGAACGCCGCTGAGAAGGGCGACAACTTGGCTTCGACTTCGCAAGAGGCAATCAGCTGATAGCGCAACAGTGACGTATGGAAATGCGTTTGTTGACAAGCGAGACAACCTTTGACCGCCGCGGAAAGCCGCGTCCGCTCGTTTCTCCATTCTCTTGTCAAACAGCTCGGTCGTCAGTCAGTCGTCAGTCAAGCATTCAACAAGCAGAATCATTGATAAGATGATGAATGCTCGTCGTCACGCTGTAAGGCTATTTAAGGTCACAGCTCATGCATTTGACGTAAGTCGCCCGAATACACTGTCAGCATATCATCGGCGGAAGACGCTCCGCGCCCCCTTCCAGGGGAAAAGGGACCTCGAAGTCTTTCGTCCTCGAACTTGCCGCAACATCGTCCTTCCCTGATCGTCGCCTCCCAACTCCTCGATCTGCTAGCATCGTTTGGACGTCCTCGACTTCATCCTCATCCTCTTCTCCTTCTCCTCCGGTCCCTTGTTTCAATTCTGAATCCTTCGTGTCACGTTTCCTAGAACTATCAATAGCAGCTGCGCGGACAGGCACCTTGTGCCCGCGCGACCCGACTAGTAATATCGCGGCCATCGTTTCATTGCCAATACGTCCTCATTCATCGCATAAAAGAGATAGAATCAATATCGGTTGGCCGAGAGAAAGCATTTTGCGGGTCGCTATGATTGTAGTCACCATCATATCGGTTTCTTTGAAGAGGGTACCGACTCCGAAGCAAATGGACGAAGTTCAAGTTCACAAAATATACAAAAAAAATCAAGCTTCGTGAGAGAAAGAGGAAATTCTCTCGGAATCCCGCTCGAAACCGCCGCAATTGAGACTTCTGCTAGAAAATTTCGATTCTTCCACCGGTCAGAAGGTTTGGCGGCGGCTATCAACCGGTCGGGGATTTTCTTGTTCAGAACCTGCAATGTTTTCTTTCGAGGAAGCTTTTGAGCTTCCGTCGAGTCCCTCATTCGACAGGAGCTTAAGTCGCAAAAGTCTCGACCGAGAGCGTTCATTGAATCGCAGGAAATGAATATTAGATTGAAATCCTCGAAACGTCTTCTTTGAAACCTTAATCCTTTTCTTCGAGAGTGGCGTTCAGAGAAACTACACGATTTCACGGAAAGTGCCAACGTTGATCGTAAACAACCTTATTCGCGCAGCGAAGATCTGAACCCTGGCGGCTCCTCTCTCTCTCCCTTGAATGGGAACGATGTCCAGTGAATGATCGACAATGCGGATAATCGCGCGTACTTTGCGACCCGTTTTCGTTCCAACTGAATCGGCCCGAATTCGAGAGCAGTGGTCCCGAAATTTTGATTCCGATCGATTAACTTTCCGTGAATCAGACACATGAGTGAATGATGAGCGCGAAGAAAAGACGGTTCCTCGAAGTTTCCGAACGGATTTCCATGAGAGGGAAGAAACAATCGGGGAACACTCATTGATTACCACGTCTAGATGCACGCGGCTTGCCCGCAAACGGCGCTCGGACAAAACTCTGATTGACGCTCCGTCGGAACCTCGGATGCACGAGGCACCCCAACACGTGCTGCACGCATAAACGTACGAACGCACGCAACAAAACACAGGCATTTGTTCTTATTCCGACCGGACGGGAAACCGAAAAACCGCTCCACATCATGGCACAATCGAAGGTCTATCGCGGCTGATTGAGCTTCATTCTCCCACCTCCACTCGCGTGCAAACCAAAACGTCCTTTTTCAGGATTCTCTCCGGTTCCCCCCTATCGTCCCCTTCCCCTGAGCCACCCTACTTCGAATCGAAGGGGTAACGAAATCCAGAACCCTGAATCGACTTAATAGTAGTGCTGGCGGTCCTGGTCCTGACGCTGTTCTTGGTGCGACGATGGGAAAGCAAGAGAAATGCGCACCCTTGCGTAACCAGCCAACCCAGCCGAGTTTCTTTCTTTATGTCGGCAGAAAGCGAGCCTCATCAAGCGGACGTCCAGACAAGAGACTTTTATGCGGTGAGGTGATTTCCGGCGAACAGAAGAAGCTTAGCAGCAGCAGACACTTCGAGATTCTCCGAATTCCCGATTCGATGAACTCGGGCGGCGTAATCTGTAGGCACGCTTGGAATCCTGGTCCAAGCCTTTTAAAAAGTTGTTCAAGCTCTTGAAACCCGTTGGCGGCTACGAGATCAAAATCGTCCCATGCCACACCGTCCTCCCCCCCCCCATCCGCCTCACATTCTCTCGACTCTCTGTTCCATCCACGGCCACCCCATCCCCTAGGGGTCCCTGGGAGTTTGCCGCCGTCACCGTTCTTCCCTCCTCCGAACGCTCCCCCTGGAGCTCCTGTGCCTGCCTGCAAGCTCTGCTCCTGCCGGTGCTGTTGGCCAAGCGGAGCAAAGTGCCTCACGATGGCCTATCTGTCACTGACGACAAGAAGTTTAGACAATCCAAGGCCGATGCCGAACAAACAGGCCACGACCAAGAGAGTAGGAAATCCGCGCACAAAATGATGCGTGAAAGCTTCAAGGATACTCGCCGACCGACCGACCGGCCGGCCGGCCGGCCCGTCAGCCAACCACCATAGGTTCGCTTTCGAGTGGTTCTGCCGCTCGGTTGCTGCGGAAAAGAACGACCTTCTTCTCTTGCTGCGGTTTCGGACCCGCGTCCCCTCTCCTCGCGGCCAGCAGCCCTCAATTCCCGCAGATTTCTTCAAATTCATCCCGAGAACTGAGAACGAACAGAAAAAAAATGTCGTTTATTTCAGGACTACCCGTGAGCATCGGGAGAGAGCGAAGCAAAGGATTTCCGTCGTTCTTTGAGTTGTCTCCGCAGAAATTTTTTGAACTTCCACTAACACAGAGCGGATAAACAAACCTGATCAGAGCGACTCTTTCGAAATTCGATACATACGCCACTTGAAGGCATCATCAGTGTTGACGACTTCCTCGCGGCTCCCACTCGCGCGACTGTTGCTCTGTGATGATCATAGATCACCTAGCCCGCAGCTCAAACTCCCATGAGAGGCTATTGTCGACTTCCTCGACGGAAGCGACGTCATTGTTGTGTTCCAGGGAGTCGGACAAGTCTAGACCTCTGCTATTCGTCCACAGTCACTCAAATTCAACATTTTCCCGGCAAAGACAAATAACTCTCTCAGGTTGAGTATATCATCGATGTTACGAATCGATTCGGTCTGAGAAATCGCACGTATTTTTCCTTCTCTGATCGCTGTTGCCTTGATATTCTGTAATTAAGCTCATGCTCCGTCATATGCCTCCGTGCATTTCTCCGGAGTCGTGAGCGGTTTGCGTCTGACGGCCTTGATTCAGCGAGGTCTTGTTGTGTCAGTTGCGCTCAGTGTTGCAAGAAATTGCAGCCCTTGTCAACGAGCGACGACCTCTTCCATATCGGTACGATGGAAGGTACGACCAAAGGTCGAGAGGGTGACAGAGGACCAATATATTTAACCGGTCGGTCGGTCGGTTCGTCTTTTTGTCGTCGAGCTGATCCGTTGAGCGGAAGATTGTCACACTCGAGGCATAAAATGAGAATGCCACGATCTCGAGCCCTGTCTGGCCCACTTGAAGCGACCTCCACTCAAATCGCAACTAGACCGCGGAGACGTCAGATTCTCCGCTGCTCATTGTTCTCCAAGATGTGAAGACGGTTTTTTACGAGTCCGCTGAACTCCGATTCCATCGATCTTCAGAATCTCTACTCATTCACTGCCCGAATTTTTACCAAAGGCATCGAATCTGTCAAAGTTGAACTCACCGGCTTCCACGTGGACGTCCCGGCTTCCGAGCGTTCCGTGCTCGTTTTGAGCTACACAGCGGTACGTGGTCGTGTGTACTTCTGGTCGAAAGTTCTTTGCGTCGAACGGCCGGAACACGAGCGATCCGTCGCTCCGGACATATCGAAGACCGTCCGACGTCTCGGAAATGATTTCGCCATCAGCTTTCTGCCAGATTATGATTGGCGGAGGGGATCCGCCGGCGTTGCACGTCACCACAACCCCAGCGGTGTTCAAAAACTGTACGTTGTTCGGCGGCTCGTTGAGGAAGTACAATGGGAGGCGTCGGACTTCTGGAAAGAAAGAGAAAGTACATCGATTAGTTTCCTAGATTCGAGTCGTAGAAAATTTTCTGGCAGCAGTTTCCCAACTCCGCGCCGGAGAGCGGAGGCTGGGATGTTTTTTTTTCCATTTTCGTTTCGGTTGTTTCGGATTCGATGATCGATTTTGAGCGCAAGAATTAATCACTGGAGATTAGTGAGAGAGTAACAAAATGTTGACTTTAAACTTTTCCCTTCGCCGATTTAATATCAATCTTCGCAGAGAAAAAATATTATTCACGTCGTTTTATGCGAGCCGATTCATCAGCACGCAATCAGTCATCAGACGCGTCAAGACAAATTAAACCGAATTTAGGGGGATCACGAGCAGGTTGACCACCATTAAAATTGTGCATAGGAAGCAGGCTGGTCGATCGAAGCTCGGAGAGAAGCCACGATCGAACCGGCGGCCGAAGAGAGAAAGCGCGGAAGAGATTGGAACCGCGGAGGAGGTGAAATTGGAGGAAAACCACCGAAGGAGGAGCTGGAGCTAACTAAACTTAATGAAAACGATAAGGATTGCTTCCATTAATTTCCTTCCGGAGGTCGAGTCGAGGTCGGCGGAGAGATCTCAATGGATTCATATTGGCATCATGGTGCCGAAACTCTTCAAATTGACATCTCTGGTGAGTCATTTCACGACGAACGACAGTCGTTCGCGTTGTTTCCGCTGGAATCTGGTTTTTCCGGTTTACATTCTGGTTCATCCGCGAGTTCGAGAATGGAACGTCTCCCTAAAGTTTGCGGAACATATTTTTTTTGCCGCTGTATGGATGAATGAGGAACTTACGACCAAGCTTCTGTCACTCAAGGCCGCAGCAACATCAAGGGAGAATACAGATGTTGCTGAATCTGCCGCCGGTCGAGGAACGTCACCGACAGAAGCCGCAGGTGCCTTTGGAGATTGACGTATCCCCCAACCCCCTTCCCCCTCAACCAAGTTCCCATCTCCAACCTGAGCTGGGGGTCCGCTCATGCTCTGCGAACTCCTACTCTACGCATACACGTCAAGGTCGACGTGAGGGACAGAGCGACCAGGGAGAAGTCTGTCAAAGGCTTTTGTTGTTGCTGCTTGCTTGCTTGCCTGTCTGGCCGCCTGCTTTCGTGCGAACCCACCGCGTGGAAGCTTGTGAATACGTCGATGACGACGACAGAATACGTCGACTAAAAATGGAAGCTACGAGGATGAATATGAGGGAAGCCTTTCGGTTGAAGGAGACGGCGGTGCGCGGTTCTCTCTCGAGCGGCAAGGCTACGAACGAAGCAACGGGGGCGGCTACTACCGATACTGCTTAAGATATTTTCTTCGAAGCGAAATTTCTCCCCACGCTGTCGACATTCCCTTCGTTTCTCGGCTCGCTTGCCTTCGTCCAAATAGGTTTTCTATGAACTTTTGGAATAGCAAGCCTTCAGCGATGCAAGAACGGAAGACGAAAGAGGAAGAAAAAAGCTTTCGTAGACCGCCCGACCGCCCGCTCGACCGGTCTACGGACCGACATCAAGGTAATAACATTAAAACACAAAACAGTTTTTCTTTGCCGCCCCATTGAACGCCCGGTATTGTTGAGCAAGTAGTTTGCCAGCTGCTCAAGCTGCTGTGGACTCGGTTTGGCGGCAGATTCAACACCGCTCGCTTGGTCGACACCTCGGCAGGCGGGCGGCGATGACGCTCTGTCCGAGAATGGAGAGTGAGGATGATGTCACTCCCATGCTCGGTAAGGTCACCACAAAATTCGCCCAAATTCTTCTCGATGAACTCGCTGCTCCGGTTCGAGGGAAACGGATGTGAAGAAGCTGGTAGTGTACTACTTATGCTGCCGTTAAGTAGGTGTGGTTTTAGGAGAAGCTCTAGGAGTTAAACATTGGGATATTTTTCAGGTTTCAAGGTATCTTGGTTTCCTTGGAGCCTTACTCAGGAATTAGAGAAAAAATCATGGTCCATCAATCGATGTAGGGGGTCTAATAGAAGGATTCATGATAAGATATATATACGTGGATGACTCGGCACTCGGACCCTCTCAGCTTCATTTATTGATCTGTCTATCTATTCATAAATCCATGAATTTACGGATGGTGATAGCTTAGAAATTCATAATCATCCGTACTTCACAAATGAGCGAAGATTCGAAGCTCGGAACGACTGTTCAGAGGTCTAGATGAGAATGAAATCAGCATTTTTGTCCGTATTCTCCAACGTAAGTCATATGATATTTTACAGGGTAATAAATGAACTGATAGATTGATGGATGAATGAATAGGTGGATGATCATTTATTCTTCCGAAGGGTGAATCCGCGCTCGCTCAGCGAAAAGAAGCGTCGCGCCGGGAGCACTGCCCGGTTGACGGAGACGACCCTAGCTCAAACCCTATTTCATGACCTCGCGCGGCGCGTTTTCCGGAAGAAAAAGACTCGGTGCGGCTGAAAAAAGAAAAATGGCGCGGGAGGAAACAGAGAAGAAGGTTGGCTCCCTATTCTCTCTCGCAGAGGAACGACAAAGAGCTGGCTCGGCACTTTATTCGGCGGAAACGTACACGGAGAAGACGACGAGGACCCGCGCAAGAGGTTATTCGGAGAGCGAAGATAGAGAGAGGTTCGAGTGGAAAGCGAGAGAAACGGAGGAAGAGTGCTCGAGGAACGAAGAAGTCTCACAGCGAAGAAGGAATACACGCCTGCACAAGATCCCGAACGAAATTAGGCAGCTGGCCGTGAATCCTGCATGTGAAGGGAACAGCGAACGAATGAATGAATGAATGAGCGAGTCAGCCAGCGGTCCCGGGAAGACGTTTATCTCCTCACCACATCGTTGGCTAATCCGCGCCACGAGAGCGGCTATTAACAATGCTTTGCATCTCCTATCCGTCTGTTATCCGTCTGCTCGGCTCGAGCGAGCCTTGGATTGCCGCCTGGAAAGCTTAAGGTTTGTCGGCCGGTTGTTTCGCAAGCCCAGAGCTAGTCGGCCGTGTGTCTTGGCAGGGCAATTCATTCAAATGCTTGCAAACTGTTGGGCGTCCTCCTCCACGCTGTCCACGGTGGGTGAGCGGGTCATGGACAGAAGTGGTAAGGGTGAGCGGGGGAATAGATAGATACATATAGTCGTTTGGTCGCAGCAAAAGAAGTTTGCTCTGGACTTGTGCAAGCGGTCGGTGGAGCGGGCGAGACTGTCGACCGGCTAGCTAGCTGTGAGTAGAGGTTCCGGGTCAAATTTTGGCAGAAGCAATATTGGCTATCGACGGCCTCCTCCGCGCCACTAATATCCCCAGTTAATGGAGTCTGGTGTGGTGCCGCTCGCTTCTTCCAAGGCGACCAACCACGCGTGCCGCTCCGTTCACCAGCAGCACGCCCGATTGAAAGGAGAAACTCTGCCTAAAGTGGCCCCACTTGCGCTCTTCTTCAGGATAGGAAAGGCAAACAGGGAAGAGCACCCGGAGCTCGAGAAGGACGTCCGGCAATGGAATGAATGACGATGGTCAGGGCATGTCGGATCTGAGAATGACGAACTCGCGATGTTCACGAAACGCTCTCGGTTTTCCCTCCTTGTTCTCCTGTGTTTCGAGGAGAAGACACAAGAAACAAACGCATCGTATTTCGCAATTGTTCCCGCGCGAACTTTTTGGTCCCTTGAGGTAAGTTTGGCGCTGCGGTGGCATCGGTCGTGGTTGGTTGGAGATCAATAACTGTAACGCTGTTTCTGCCACCTGCTGACACCTGTTCCAAAGATCGAGTGGGTCGCTCCGTTTGTCAGTTAGTCAGCCATGCAGTCAGTCAGTCACTCAAAGAATCAACCGTCAACCTGTTTCGCTCGGTCGTCAGGATGCTCCCGTCGGCTCGAGTCACCCCACCGAATACAGCAACAGCTTTTGCTTTTTCGGCGCAACGGACTCAACGAGGAGCGATCAATGTATCTGCTGACATACATCCGTCAACAGAGTTCTGCACACCGAACTTTCTCACCACCCACCCCACCCGGGCTCAGCGGAGTCTACGCTTCCGTCCGGCTCATCCATTCATCAGACTCCTCCTGATCAGAGATTCCACACCGAAATCTCTCCCTCGACCATATCCGTTGATTTGTCGTTCTCTGTTGGTATACCAGAGGTTTTATCACCTCCTGGACCGAGACGGACAACGAATCATTGAAATCGAGCGTTCGCGGACTTACCTCGCTTCAGCGGATAGCAATTATGGCAAGAAATCTGTATTAGTTCGAGCATTTTCTATGATATCGGAAGGAAAAACGCCAGAACCCTGTGACAGAATTCGCCGTGGGATTTTCGAGAGAAAGATTTCGTTAAGGATTCAATGAGCTCAAACGAACAGCTGCGGCGAAGACGGATCGGAGGAGTCTCTTTCAACGAATGGACGAGCAGAGAGATTCATCGAGTCAGACGAGCGGAGAGTCGGGGGATGTTGGATTATCTATCCGCGAGTCATGAACCGCGACTTCAGAACAAAGAAACATCAGAAAATCTGAACAGAAAAGTGAGAATCGTGTTGCTGGTGAATCAACGACTGACTGACTGACTGACCGACCGACCGACCGAGCGGGTGAGTGAGTGACTGAGTGAGCATAGAGTACAGTCAGGCCCTCCCGAAGGAGCCTTGAAAGGCCGACCCTCCAGCCGGAAATGGTTATTATTATTATTATGCAGGACGGCTCGACGGAAGCGTTTTCAGTCTTGACCCCCGTCCCGTCCCATCCATCAACTCTCGTTTGCCTCAGTTCGACAGCAGCCGCTTCGACAGTGGACAGCTCGGAATCTTCTCAAGCCTTGCGCGAGAAAATCTCCACTTTCCTCGCAATCCTTTCGACTTTATTCCGTTAATCCGATCTTTCAAGAACTCCAAAGTTTCGAGAGACTCGGTATTCTCAGTTGAGAATTTCCGTTCCGTCGCCACAGTTTTTGACCTAGGGCCTCGTTCCCCGGACCCGCCGGAGCGGCTCAAGCAGCCAATCGAGTATGCGTTGCGTGAGTTCGCGTAATTCGTCGTGAGTCGTCGCATGTGTGGATCTACTCTCGCCGAGTTGAAAAGGTGGAGGAAAAAACGTGGGAGGAACGCCATGCTGAACACCAACGTACCCTTCTACGTGATTTCATTAAAAATTTCCACCCGTTCAAGGTGCTGCAAACGAGGGAAAGACCACGAAGAGAGGAAGCTTATCGACAATTATCTTCGACCTCTAAAACGCGATTTAATCTCTGAATAAAAACAAGCTGCCGGCCGATAAAACGTGAGGGTTGGCGGTCAGACGGCCGGCTGGCCGGCCGGCCGCCGGACCGCTCAGGAGGAGCCGACACCTCATAAGGATGATGTGAGCTTAATTTAATTAGGGCTGTTGTCCTATCTCAAGGAGATACACGAACAGGATCGCCGGCGGACGGAAATCCGCTCCGATGCAGTCCTCCGTGAGGCCCGATGCGGAACTCGAAATTTGCTCAAGCTGTTTGCAACGTTTGAGCAATATGAAATATGAGAATTCACATTGAATAAACCAAATTTCATTTTGGAATGATCTGCATGCTGGTGATCCCCATTCCCAACGCATGCGTAACTTGTGCAGCCCGCGAGATTCCCGTACAGAAATTCTTCCAACTCACTTTCCATAAGAAACGGTTTTTTTTCCCGCTGAGTAAAGCTGTCAATCGCGTGGTTGTTAAGGTTTTTGGTCTTGCCTCCAGCCATAGGGGTCTCCCGGCCTTTGTCAAGAAGCGATTAGGTTAGGCGGGAAGTCAGACTTTCGACGCCGGATACGAAGCAGCCGAGCTCAGCACCCGAACGAAACCAAAGCGTTCACTTCCAAAACCTTCGGTTAACTGTCGACAAGGGACATGCACGGAGTGTACCTCGCAGTCGTCGACCTCAGTAAACTAAGAATTCTCTAGTTCTTTCTGTTGTTTTGTTTCTGCCTCCGCGGCGGAGACCTACCCGAACTGCTGCAGAAGGCGGCATTGAATGTTCGGAGCCGATAACGTTTCACGTGTCAACGGACGGAATCTTTCTCGAGGCGGTGCCGCCCCGGCACTTATCGCGTGGACGTCCTCTTCGCCGCCTGTAGTCATTCGTGACTTCTGGCCCATACTGTATATCTATTCATATATCCCGAACAGGATCCCTGAATCTCGCCAACTGCTCAATCAAGCGCAAAAGTCTCGAAGGATTTTTTCGTCTGTCCCCATTCGCTTCATAAAAGACGCATTCGTCGTCTTTGCCTTTGAAAGCTTCGTCCTTCAACTTTCGCGTCCCCCGAGCTTCAAAGTGAGGCCGGCGAACGCAAAACCCAGGAGCGTATCGTTGAGCGGCCTCTCCTGGCAAACACATCCTGAGGGAGAGGAGATTTGGCATCCTGAGGATGGAATAGAGCCGATTTCGCGTTCGACGACTCCTATGAAGGTCCGCTGATACTGAGTTAGACCTCCTACCTGCCCGATTCGCATTGATTGTATTTTTTTTTCGCAGTACGCGTTGTTTCCTTTCTGCATCGGCAGACCTTTTCTATCGTCGAAGGTAGTTCGACTCGGACGCCGAACTTGCTGTGGGTCCCCTACGCTCGCTCTATCGGGGATCGAAAGAGGATTTAGTCCGAAAAGGAGTCGGTTGGCGGCCGACCAGGTCCGAATTTGATCGGGCGTGCAACGCCAATTCTACACCGACGCGACGCCAGAAGCGATCGACAGTTTCGGCTTTTAATCGTGGATGCCGGTGGACTGGTCTGGTGTCGAGCGGAGGGAGCCCGGGCGGCCGGCGGCGTCAGCTCCAACTTTCCGCTCAGACGATTTCCACTTCGCAGCGATTGCTTCGAATGTCGTCCTGCTTGCTGTGAGGAGCGGACAAAGCATTAGGTGCGATTCGTAGCCTTTCTCGATGCTTCGAAGCTGGTGATCCGATGTTCCGATGCGATCGCACCGACCCGGACGGCTTTCGACTCCGTACAATACACACAGTCGGTCAGTCTGACAGACAGACGTTCGGTCGGTCCGTCATAAATTCGTCTGGTGAATACATACATACATGCCGCACGCAATGTATGGCGAGCACATCAGCTTGCTTGAGCGTGACGGACAACTAACAATGTTTCGTTGGTCAGAGCGACCGATAGGAAACGATGGCCGTTTTACACAACTAGTGTGCAGCAGCAACGACAGTGGTGGTAATGCCGGGGCCGACGGCGCGACCTTTTCAGGACAATCATCAGGACAATGTTGTTAAAAGACGACTCCAGGAAAACGACGACGACGACGACAATGTCGAGAGCTCAGCCTCATTCAGGACATCCGGAGGAGGAGAAGCAGCATTTGAAGCTTTCGGACAAAATCGATCAAAGCCCCAAATGACCGGCTCGGCGCTTGCCACTCTGACTTCAGGGAGCCGACGACCGGACGATGGAAAGGATGTGCACAGCAACGATTGAGAACCTCGTCAGCCTCATCTCTATTCAAGGTCAGAAACATCTTCAGACCTCGAGGGTTCTGTAGCGCCTGAGGCTCGTAGTAATTAACAAAACTTTCGGTTGTCGCCGTCGCCGTCATCACAGCCGCCTTCACCACCTTTACCTCCTCGGGAGTCCTTGTCCACGTCGGTTGCCGCGAGGGTTTTCCATTTCGGTTCGGTCGTTCGGTCGCCAGGGCCGTCGCGTCGGTGGGTCCCAGTTGTCGAAGATTCGACGAGAGTTCCGTCGGCTCTGTCGAGGTGTGCTCGAGTCACACAACGAGTACATGGATTTCAATTCACAGTTCGAGGGTCACTCGACCAGAGAAGATGGCATCCTGAGCCTCGCTTTCCCGTCATGGAATTCAGGAACGTTGTATTCGACTCAAACTACAATTCAAAGAAGTCGGAAATCACCAAACATTTTTTCTACAGAATTGAATGGATTCTGAACTTGTGCTTTCGCTATGCTTCGTTCCCTCGCCCTTTTGAAAATATTCCGTCAGATGATCCGGACTCGGTATTCGAGAACGTGGTGAGAGCCTCTTGATATCGAAGAACTGTCTAACGACCTCGTTCTGCTCGTGAGGTAGATCGATAGCACGGGACTGAATCAGGTGCTTGTCGTTTGACTTTCACCCAATATCGACACAACTCCCGGAACCCGCATTCACTTGTCACTGCAACGCATTCTCTTTCTCCATTTTCGAATGTTCGTGTGAGTAAATTAGTCCTCCTGACGACGACCGACTCGGAACCCCTGATGTCCACTTAGGTCGCCTCTCGATCGAGGTGGTCGACCTCCGGAAGTTTACGCTCTGAACGCAAGGGCAAGACGATGTCACCGTGACTGCGCAAATCGTCGCTTTGTCTAATCGCTCGATCGATTATATTCAAATGGATGACTCTCCGGAAGATCATCCTGCGAGAGAAACCTCCCCAGGAACCAAAAACAAATCATGAGCGGGAGAGAGCTTGTTTCCGCCAGATCCAGGGCACGCTCGAGATATATGAGCACGTTCGTGCGGCGAGCACGGTTCTAGTGTGCTGAATCAGTTCCATCTGCATCCGAACCTGTGAGTCTGTTGTCGCCGGCCGCGAACAGGGCGTGAGGCTCATGACAACGAGTTAGGGAGTGGGGTATTATCCTCCAGCTCGTTTTCTTCTGCTTTTCCTCCCCTTGCCGTTACTTTGCTAATTTCCTTTCTCCTGGCCTCTTCCGCCTCTGGCCGTACGAACGTTGCTGTATTATTATCATCTTCGTTGTCGCCGACGACGACGACGACAACAACGGTGGCTGCGGCGGCGTTATCAGTAGAAGACGCGTCGTCTCCTCTTCCGACTTTATTCTTCGACTGAACAGCCGCGGCGGCGGCGACGACGACGACAACTTCTTTTGTAGCGAACTTCGTGAGTTTGATTTCGGCACCGCTTCACAGTCTGCTTCCTGCAGTGTTTTTTTTGATCGGCTCTCGAGAGTTTCCACTTTTCGCTAAATTTTTTATGCCGTTAGGAAGTTCTGGGCGTCCCCAATGCGCGTCTCCTTCGGAACCAAACCGTTCCGAGAGCTTTCGGGAGCGGATTGGAGAAGAGAAGAGATGATAGTCGAGTCGGGTTGCACCTCTGATTGGAATTTCATTCCCTGGTCGGAGGATTCTCTATTTTTGAACGATTCACTCCCTCGATGCAGCAACGGTGAACTTTGTTCCTGACCAATCGCTGCAACTCGTGAAGCGAAACGACCGCCCGCCGCTCCCTGACTTTTGAGCTTGTATCACTTTGGGAATTCTCAAGTGTTTACCCCACAGAAAGTTCTCCGGCTTCCTCTGTGAAATCGAAATTGATGTTTCCCCAACATCGAAGCCCAAGCGGAAAAGGACCGAAAACCCACTGGAACGGAAAATCAGCAAAAGGCCACTAACTCATCGTCGGCCGCTGAGCTCCAGGTCGACCGGCAGCGTTTATAAAGTCATTCCGTTCCCCATGAGCCCGCGTTTCCTCGTTGCGGGGAGCGAGGACATTTTCTCCGGCTTCCGATTCGTTAATTTCACTCTGATATTCAAGGACGTTGCAACAGAAACATTCACCTTTCTCTCTAGAGAGATTCTCTGCCTTGTCTGCAGCGACCTTTATTGACCCCTCGTTCAGTCGGCCAAGCCCGGTGGGTGTTCTCCACTCTGTCCTGAATCAGTTACAACATTTAATTACACCGCGAACATCACTATCACCCGTCTCAACCCTTCATTCTTCGCTCTCTCGGCCTGCTGCTGAGTGCTCTCCTGACTTTTAGTCCTGGATTCCACTCTCAGGTTTTCACTACACGAGCTCTGTTGTCAGACACGGTGACTTCATTCAAAAGTGCTCTCTTTGATCGGGACAAATAATATCACAGGATGGAAATTCAAGCTTGACATCGGATCGATTATATTTGTCCATACGTGTTCGAGCTGCCGTAAAATGTCATCGAAATCGAAAAATATCCTGATCTCGAACGGCGCTCGCTCGCGGACCGCAAAACTCGAATGCAGCAAGCGAGGCTCTGCGAATGACACCGATTCTGGATTTAATTTCCGTGCTGTTTTTCCTCCCCTTCATCCTTTCCTCGTTTTCCTTTCGACGCGACGTCGTTCGTTGCCGTCTCCAACTTTCCCGACTGCTGTTTCGAACGGGCTCTGCTATCAGTGGAGAAAAAGAGGAAAATATCTCCATCTTTGCCCGATTTGGCTGCGCTCGAACAAGTAACCCGCTGCTGAGAGCACCATCATCGACGTCATCCACCGCCATGCTACTCTGTGGCGGAGTATTGAACAAAGTCTCTCATACAGAAGGTTTCCTCGGGAAGAGAAAGAACGGCTTTGTGCCTCCGGAGGCTCATGCATGGAGAGCATGGGCACCATGAAAGAGACGGTACCTGAATTTTAATGATCAAACTCTTGCCCAGCTTGCGTTGGGATTTCTTTGCTCGCAAAGTCGGCGCATGCGTGAGAAAATGAAGAAGGCAAACTGAGAATGATGAAGATTCGCACCCAAGCCTCGTCTTTGAGTTTGAAAGACACTGATTCTGAAGAAAGGAACCAGGAATCAGCTGGATTCAACGCAGAGACATTGTTCCCCAATCAGCGAACAGGTGTAACACTTCCTCCTCGGCTAGACTTCGGCTCCGAGCGAGGGAAGAGGAAAGCGAAAGCGACGTACGGCCAAAAGAGCCGAAGAGTGAGAAATGAGTCGAACAGCCTCCTGCTTATCCCCGGGAAGAAGTTGTCCTAATCATAGATGTACCATTTATCTCTATAATGAAAGCGATTGTCAAAAGAGGAGATAGGCCCTCGATGGGAAACGCCGACGATGGAAGCCGCGGCAGGAGTAGACTCGAACAAAGGAACTCATTCAGAAGGAACGCATCGATTTGCTCAACTACAAACCATTTCACCGCGGCTCGATCGATGGATGGATGGATGAACCGATTGACGCGCGAACCGATGGATGGATGGATGGATGATAACGACGGACGTTAGACGAGCTAGAGAAGGGCGAGATTGGCTCTGCGTTCATTCCTCCAATTTTCCCCGGTTGCCGCACTTCGTTCGCGAGAAACTGGAGCTCTTCTCGGATACAGGTACATCTTTCTAAGCTCTGATTGATTCGTCTCGTTCTCATTTATTCTTCCGAAAGATTTCCAGAGACGCAAGCCGAGGAGCGAATCAATAATGACGATGATAACAAATGATACGCGAAATGCCAACTGCGTGATCAGAGACGAAGCGACCGAGTGAGCCGTCTCGACGGTTAATCACTCAAAACTGAGCTCGGATCTGTTCGAGAACGGAACTGACGATAGAGACAGCAGCAAAGACTGGGCGAGACAAAGATGGAAATAAGGTTCTATTCGGTTCGGGTGATCTCCTCATCGTGAATCCAGAGCCATTAAGGTGACAAATGAGACGACGTTTGCTCGTTCGACCGCCCGCCGCCTGTTTGCCGGCGAGCCCGTTCATCCGCCGACTTCCTCGTTTGCTCGCGGCGCGGAAGACCCTTCTGCGCCGCTGGCCTTCGCTTCATCTCGGCTAACTCGCCGTCTGGCGTTACAGTGGCTCGGCGAGACAATTTTTGAAAAATTAAAATTTTCAACCATCCTGCCGGGAAGGGCCCTCTTTCGGTTATTCCTCTGCTTCCGAGAGGGCAAACTAGCCGAGCGCGGACACCTCATTTGCCTTGACGCCGTCGAATCAACCTCGAGTAAACGACTGCGGTGACGGATAGGTGGCTTGACAGATGAACGCCGGGAGGTGCCTACAGACGTTGAAAGAAACAAACGAAGCAAATGGACGAGAGTCGCGGAAATATCAGCTGGATATTCGCGAAAGATGAATGCGACGCGCTGTTGAACGGGGCAATTGGCGAACTCATCGATCGGTCGATCAATGGATTAATGGTGAGTTGAATGAATTACCGTCGCTTGCTTCATTATCTGTCGTTCGCAGATCTTTTGAAGTAAGCGTCCGGCGGGGACGGGCAGAATACGAAAGCGGATGGGGGGGGGGCACCTTTACGATATCGAAATTCAGTCGGTGGATACTGCTTTGCATATGAAATGCGTGCCTCAGAATTTCCGCTGATGACAACTCTCCCTCGCAACTCTCAATACAGATATTTGTCTTTCCGGAATCCTCTAGGGGCTCTCGCGGGACCGTTGCTGTGCGTCTTCAGGAGGAAGTTTGAGGAACGGAGGAGACCGGAAAAGGGGATGGAAAAGAGGGGCCAAACAGCATGGATTCCCAAAACGCTTGAACATTTTCCGTGGGAAATTCTAGAGAGAACAGATGCGATCAAAACAACCTATTCAATGATTGTTTGAATGTCGTGAAGAGTTTCAAGATCAACGAAGCAGAATCGAACATTCCGTAAACACACTGATTCGTCCTTGAACTGTTTCCCTCGAGGCATGGACATCGTTTCGAGTTTTTCGGATAATTTGCCGTCAAGTTCCAATCTGTGTCGATCTAGAAAAAAGAATACAACACTTTGAGAGGAAATACTCAAACATAGAAACGCTCGAATATCAGACAAGGAAAGCGATGGGAAACTCGTGACTGCCTGCAAATCGCTTAGGCGAACGAGTCAGGAGACAAGCGTGTCCTCTTGCAGCAAGCTCAGAGCGTGTCACGCTATCCACGTTGACCCAGAAACATTGTACAAGAGATTGCACGGCTTGTCTGTTGAGCATTCACCGCCGCACGATTGACGTCTAGGGCCAGACCCGCCACAACAAAAACAACAACAACAACAACAGCGAAAATCAAAACGAAAATAAGCCTCAAGGGCAGAAATATCACAATAACTGAAACAGACGAGGAGTTCGAGGTGATGACGCAATGGAGCTTCGAGGACGGAAAGATAAAAACAGTGGCACTAGGACATCTACGACCGATGAACAGACGGACGGACGAACGGGCTCGGTCTCCAGCGGACTGTCACGCTCGTCGGAAGGCGGAACAGCGCATCTGAAAACGTGTGCATTTCAAAATGTCTGTTTTTTCCTCAGCTTTAGTCGAATGGCAGTTTGCCAACATTGGCCCCGCTTGGCTCTGTTTCCTTCGAGGACTCGATGGCCCGTTCGCCGCAGCCCGCCCGCCGGTCAGTCAACGGAAGACGCAGACAGACTCGCCGAGCTGTAGGGTGCCAATAAACTGTTAAAAAGCTGTCGATACAAGCTCGTTTGCAACAAGGAACGAAAACTATTGGAATCTCTGAAGGCTTTCCAGTGCTTGCTCGCTCGCTCGCTTGCCTGCCCGTTACTCTGCCCGTCCAAGTTTTTATCTGTGTAGAAAACAGATTCATCAGATCAACCATGAATATGTGTGTGGAGTCATTGTGAATGATTCTCGAAGACGCCGCCGTTAAGGCAACAACCGCGGATCGGTGCGCCCTGTGAATCACGGCGCCGCGCGCGTGGAGGATCCGACACCTCGTGAAAGCTTCAAGTCCGAGTGTGTGTCGAGCTGAACCTTTTGAAATATGGAGATTACCCGTTCATTAATCTGGCCGAAGCGTCTACCAGTGAAAAGTGGGGGCCGGGGGCGGCGACTCGGGGCTGAAATGACCAGTTCCCAGCCGTTCACAGCCTCGGAGCCGAGCCTCCTTCGTACAATTAAGCTTCTTATCTCGCCGTTTCGTAACCGAACGGCAGTGCATGGCGGATGACTGACTGGGCGGCCGGTCGGCCGGCCGGCCGACGCACGGTCACGCAAGGGAGGAGCCCCCCACTTACCCTAAGTTTACCCACTCAAGCCTCTCTCTGTGTGTGTGTCAGACTTCTAAGGTGGGCGTCCGAGAGGTGGGACCTCCGGTATCGGAAAGGGGGTGAAGGCAAAGAGCCGTAGAAGAGGTTTGGCCCTGAACCGGGGGTGCGGAAGGGATGATTCGGGGTAACACCCGCTCATATATTTCACTTACCCCCTTCGGCCTTTTTGCCCGACCGTTGCTGAGGCTTCGGAACGGAAGGCAAAGCCTCTAAGGATGAAGACGAGTTGGTGGGTAACGGATACATACACACTGTGCAGCATGCAGTGCGAAGAAGATAGAGAGGAACAACGAACGCGCAAGAGGAATAACAACACCTCCTCGCAAACAACGTGAATCATAATCAAAAACTCATTTGTAACATAAACGCTATGCGGCCTGTCGTCGTCGTCGTCGTTGTCATTATTGATGTCATCATTAATTCCATTGGTGTTTTATGCACGATGAGCGGCCATTTGGTCAGGAATTCATTCCTTCGTTACTCCGACTGCGATTCGTCGCATCGTGCCTCTAGCGCGGGATTCCACGGTTCCGTACCGATATCCTGCCAGTGTTTCCTCTTTTTTCTTCCCCATCCAAGGTTCTATCGGTTCAACAGAGAGGTCTGACAGTCGAAAAAAAAGTGCGAGAAAAAATGAACAAAAGTCTCGAGTGGGAGAATCGAGGCGCAAATTGCGCAGCGCAAAGGTTCTCTGTCCAGGGAGGGAGAAAGGACGCGATCGGAAAACAGTCCTTTTGTCCCTGTTCGCAATTTAGTCGTTAGTGAAAAATTCACGAGATTAAAGCGTCCGCCAACGGACTCCGATAGTCGGACGGCTGACTGCTCGCCTGCTCCGCAAACTCGTCGCCTTGGATGCTTAGTCGACGGTTTGTGGTCCATCGGCACCGAATCCGATCGGGCTCGCTCCAAACGCGTCAAAGCCGTTGCTGTTCAAACAACCCCGTGAAGGCTTTGTGCACACCGTAAGATCCTAAAAACTCGCTGTCATGATCTCGTGCTGGCAAAGAGGAGGATTTGAGAGTCTCGCGCGACCCAAAGTAGAATTTGAACTTCCCGCCATGCAAAACACTCCGCGGTAAAGCCGCAGCACCGCCGGAACTCGAGTGGGATTGATAACCAAATTGTGGATCCAACCGCCACTGATGCGGTTCCGTAGACTTCGTGTTTAGTTTTCGTAGCTTCCGTAGACTTGGCTTAGGATTGTTGTGGGGGAAAATCCCGTCCGTCGGCTCCTCGCTGACTTGTCGCAGGGAGCGAAAGTCTTTTGTAGAGTACTCTTGGCGAGAATCTCTTGTACGCTGCTATCACTGGTGGGAGATCCATTGTGGGAAGCCCTGGTAGAGGATCCGTCCCGGGCTGAGAGAAACGTCCACGAGAAGATTAATTTGTGCGAGCCACCGACGACAACAGTATCACTCCCGAACGTCTTTGAAGAAAAATAGCTCCGCTCTTGCTTGCCGACAAAAGCTACCTTCTCCCGGTTGTTGTTTTGCTCCTCGCTTTTCGCCTCCATTATGCTTTATTTTTGCAAGGCAAGCATTACGAGGAATCCTGGAAGTTACTCCTTCCAGGTGGTCAATGCCTCATCCGAATCTGTTTGAATGGAGTCAGAATGTGCGGGAGTTTCCGCGCTGGAAAGCGAATCCTTTGATTCCTTCGCAATGATCAACATGGAGTTCATCACAGGAGGAAAGAGAGACTCCATTTTGAAAACCGTTGACTTCCCGACGAAGTCATGGCCTCGCACAGTCGGCGAGCTCTTCCCTCTGCTCCCTACGACTCCGCAGGAACGCGCTCTGCCCTGATTCCTCTCCAGCCACTCTTGCCTCATCCTCCGAGGCCCAACTCCTGGTTTCTACGATACACGACTCTGCTGGAGTTCGTCTCCCTTCCTGCCGTAGATAGTTCCCTCTGCACAGTGGTGACTCGCCGCAACTTTTGCGTCTGCGGTTCTTGAATTCGAACGCCGCCCTGTATTCGTCGTCTCGTCTGATTCGACGACAGTTTTCTAATTAGGAACTTTTCAAGCGAATGTTTTGAAACTCTGCCGAATCATCGTGTTCGCAGCGAGCTCGATGTTTCAATAGACGGACTGCGTAGGATTTTGGCTTCCGCCGGTGAAGGAAAAAAACAGAAGCAAAAGCATCCATGGAAGTATTTAAGGGAGTTTTTTCGGGGCGGGGAAATCAGGGGAATGTTTGGATCGGCGTCTTACGCGACGACATACTCGGAGACGAAGTTCGAATGAGACGAATTAGGGTCGAGGAGTTCCGGCTATCTCGCGACGCCACCATTGTTCCTCTTATTGATGTTGAAAGTTTTTTTCTCTCTCTACTACAAACAGAGATTCTCTCCCTTTTTAACGATCCGTTTAATGTGTGTTCGCCGCCGCCGTCGTCGCCGCCAGCAGCCCAACCCCCCAAGAGTCCCAATGAAAAAGACATCGACTACTTCCTCTGAGATTCTGAAGCCACATTTTTTTTATCCCCCAATTCTCCCTCTCTTTCTTTCTTTCTTTCGTCTCCATCGAAGTCCGGAGTGGATCGCAGAACAACTCTCTTTGATTTTTTTCTTTCGAATCGAAGAGCTATTTCCGCTATTGGAACGACGATTGGCCACTGAGAAAGGAGACCAAAACTCTGATCATCGACTGCTTATTTAGGGGAATCGGGGTTCGAAGTCCGGAGTTTGCCTCGATGTGTCCCTGATTGCTTCCGTGGACCATAAGCGAGAAGTTCTCGCGTCTCTTGGTGTTTTTGTCGTCAAAATGTTTGGAGTTTGGGATGACATCTGAAATTCTCCGGATCTTCGAATCGAATCCTCGGAGTTTGAAAACTGAGCTCGAGTTTTCCGTTCTGAGGTGATTCGAAAGAGAAGAGAAAGCAGATTCACGCAATCGAAGCCGACCTCAAGTTGATTCAGCATCGCAACCGCATCTCAGGGTACAACACGAACTGCTGCGTGAGGAACTTCAAGGCATTGCCATCGATGGCGTGAGTCACGGACGCAGTCTGAGTTCGGTCGATCACATCATACGCTGCTAAGGTTTCAATAAGACTTCGCTGAGGTCGATTTGCAGATTTTCTCCGAGTTCTGTTTTCGCCAGGTGATTCTGTGTAAAACAAGCGGAATAGCTGAACTGTCGACCAAAGAGCCAAGGTCGCCTCATCTGATTCATCAGAACTCGATAAGCACAAATTCCGTCGCACGATCGTCCTTGGTACGCTCGCGATCCGCCGCTTGAGTTTGATTGTCGAGCCGCGATGAAGACAGAGCGCGTTCGTTCGTTCGTTCGGAAAGACGAACAGAGAACACGCAAAGAGAGCTGAAGGACCTTGTCGTCGGAGCAACAAGGCGGCGGCGCGGCGAGACGAAAGTGCCGCTTGTGGACGCGGAGAGGCTGCACGACGTGTGCATAAAACACTTATAAGGATAGCGGGCAGCTTCTTTATGGCACTTTCAACACATGCTCAGAGGAGAACATCTTTGAAGACGCTCATCAGTTTGTGGCTGCATCGCTTCTCCTCGCTTGCGGACATCGACAAAAAAGATCCTTGAGACGCAAAAACGAGAGAGGAAGAGCGGAGGTGCGGGGCGACGACTTGAGGTTGTGGGCAACTTTCGGAAAATACCGAGAGAAGAAAACAAGCAGTGCTCGGACACTCTCCACAATGGGATCCGTCGTCGCGTCGAGAAACTTTTTCCCTCGTTACCATCGGCTCGAGGTGAGGAAAAGGAAACGGGGGTCTTTCCGGAGGAAAGTTTTCCCCTCTCCTCCACATTTCCTCCGGTAGGAGTTGTGAACGTGCCGTGTGTGAACGCCGGGAGTCGAGAAAACGGGAATCTCCGCCTGGAAATCAGGCACTTCGATCACTGCTACTGGCAGCAGCACGACATGACGTTCTCTGGCAAGTTGCCAAAGTTGGAGATCACGTCCCGCCGCGAAATATGAATCGCTCATGCTGGAAGACGGAGGAGAAACGAGGACCGACGAACAGCAGTGAGCCAACGAGTGCGCGATACGTAACGAGCGACGCTGGGCAGCGCGTTTTTCGTTTGGCGTATTCATAGCTATGGTATTTTATTCACTGTGTATAATAGTTCGCGCTTTTATTGCTACAACAGGTCATGAATGGCTTACTCTCTGCGCGCCGTCGACCAGTCAGCCCGTCAGCTTTTCTGATAGCGATCCAGTCAAACGAGGAAGGAGCTCCACCACCACCACCACGACGACGACGAGCAGGTGGAATCCACGTGCTGTTATGAGAGTGCTGAGCGGAAGACTGAAGAGTCCGCCGCTGGAAGGAGCCGCAGCCATAAAAATTAATGCATCCCACAAGCTCCTCCACAACGGCGTGATAGAGCGAGTGAGGCACAGGGACTAGGGGAGGGGAAAAGGATCCAAGTAGAGAAGAATCCGGCGAGGCGTCTCGGCAGGAAAACAAGAACAGGAAGAGCAGGCCAGAGCCGAGAGAAATTAGAGACGTCATGAGGGTCTCGCCGGGGGAAATCGTGAGAAAAGGAGATGGGAATTGACCCAGAGACGGCGAATGAGGGAGTCCAGTAAGCAAGGGGAATCAGCTAAAAGAGTTGTCGGAGGAAGCAGGGGGCGGTCGGTGGGAAGGGGGAAGGCCTAGTACGGGAGAAGAGGAAAAAAAACCGCGAACGACTCCAGCAATAACGGTCGAACGAGCTCAGTGAATACAAACAGTCGGGAAACGCAAAAACTTTTGGTTTTCTATGGCTCGGCCTGTCCGGGTGGCTGCTGTCCGGATCAGACAAAAAGAGAGATCAGAGGACAGTCCTGCGACAACAAGTCCGAACTCAAAGCTTCGAATCTTTATCAAACGTTCTTATCTGACTTGCTCGCTGGCGGGCGTTCTGTCTGTTGATACGACCGAGACCGGTTCGGAAGCGAAGCGGTTGGTGCTGAACACGCGAATCTGTCCACTTCAATTAACGAGGGAAGAACGAACACGGCTTTTTGAAAAGCGGCTGCCGAGCACTGGGCGCCAAACTGACGAAATCGTTGCCGCAACCTTGACAGCCATCCGGACAGGGAGGGAAAAGAACACGAGGATGAAAGCATTTTGAAAGAATACGATTCCACAGGTCGTGCTCTCGCTTGTTTACAGAAAGCGAGTCCGACGCACGATTCCCTCCTCGTCTCTTTTCATTGTCAAACAACGAGAGTTGAACGAGGCGAGGATTGACAGATACATTTAAGTGAGGCGAGGAACGGATCCGAGTATCGCCTTGAGTGTGCGACGACCTCAAGGAAACAAAGTGGAAAACAAATGGAAGTGGAGATCGACCTGCGGAGGTGTCGGATCGAGTCAACATCAACGACCGAAATGCATTACGACCTATTTGGCGAGACTCACCTTCAGCTCGACACGCGTGTCCCGCGAAGAATACAAGTGTCAGTATAGTCCACATGATTTGAGAGAAGAATCCGCGACAACTGAATGCCTTCGATCGGTCGAACAATTTAAAAGTGGCGCGCCATCTGAAATCCGTGCTCCCACCACCTGCACTGCCTACTTGTTGTTCTTGTGGCGAACGCTTCTGTTTCCGCGACTTTTGTCGCTCAAACTCCTGCTGCAGCCGATGCGCTCGATCTCGCGATCGCTGCCGTAGCAGATGTTGTTGTTTCTCTGATTTTCGCAACTGTTGGTCGGTGTCGAGTTGGAGGATATTCACTCTCCTGAACATATCCAACGCGGCTACAGTGCGCAATGAGCTCTTCCGTCGTCGGTCTTTGACTTCGATCGATGGGAGTTTCCACTTCTGTTCCGCACTTTCACTGAATTCTGGAGTATCTCTTCTTTCCTTTCACAAACTTTGTCAAATAAATCTGACTAACACACTGGGTTTCAACAAACAAGCAAACATCAACTCCTCACGTCAACTGTTCGAGTAAAAATCCTTCATAGTATTTGAGTCTAAGATGTCCAGTTGTTCACACTCGTTTCACACTTGATATACACAAACACGTGACAATTTTGTCAAGTAAGCGGTGACCGCGCGCACTCCACCGAGGCTCACAACACTCTGAGGGCTGCTCGCTGCTCCGTTCGGCTCGGTTGGTGTGCCCTCCGTTGCCTTCGCTCGTCCGTCCGTCCGTCCGTCCGTTCGGCTCTTCGGGGCCTCCGAAACCAGCGCCCTCTGGACTGGGGATCGCGTACTTGATACACTGAAGAAGATGCCGATTGAGATCTCAATGGAAATTGTTTTCCTTTCGTTTTTTCCTCCGCGCGTTCGCTCACCCGTCTCGACATTCTGTCGCAGCGATGTGCTCGAGTGAATTTACTCGAATTGCATCGTTTCAATTAGTCAAAAATCGATCGAGATTTTCTATTAAAACGGAGAATCCCAGTTCGACGCAAATCCCTGTTACCTAATGGTTTCTTCACGGGGATATTTCTTTGTTACCGTTTTCGAAGTTTGGTTCCCATTACAAACTCTCACTTTTTATCCACGCTTCATCGATCAATCAGTCAATCAATCTTTATGAAATGGATGAGATCTTCAAGTCCAGTGTTTAGTGAGAATTATTCATAGATCAATCCTTTCAGCCGTGAGTATATCTGTGATCAGATCCGTGAGATGAATAATGTCTGAGCTTCCAAACCTTGTCGATGATAATTCAGAGATTCCGTCTGCCGCTCGAATATGTATACAGAGCATTTTTGCCGGCCTTTGGAATTGGAATCGCAGCGCCTCTTGCATTGCCACAAGCCCTATGCTACGCAAACCACTCTTGTAACAGGGAAAGTGTGACATGAGCACACTCAGAACTTTTGGATCCTACGGCGGTTTCAGGGAATGCTCCGGGAAGCACATTTCGGTCACAACTTCCAGCGAGCAGTGGAGAATGCCATGGATTGTCTCGTTCGAGGCTGAAGAGCTTCCTGTACCTTCTAGGATTCCCCTGATTTTTCTCAGCATTCAGGGAAATTTCTAACAAGGGAGATTGCGTTCCATCTCCCAATGAAAAACATCCGAATCATCAGGTCTCGGTGATCGGTTGGTTGGTTGTTCCACTCGCGAGAGTCAAGAGTCCCTGCGGTGTGATCCCTTCGATCACGATCCTTGGGTTCCTCGGTTACGACACATCGTCGGAAAACGTGGCCTCTTTACATCTGAGAGTTTGAAGCGCCCATTCTCACGAGATACACGTTTCGCTTGCTTCTTTGGAGCTCTCGATGGTGACCGTAAGGAACTGCTAGCGAAGCGAAGCGCCGGCTAATTCCCCTGTCGAGAACAAGGTTTCTTCCACATTTGATGAACTGTTCAGACAAGGCTCGGGTCAAACTTCTTCCGTTTCTCTTCTTGTTAGGATCGTCTCCGAAACCGATACGATCACTCGATCGGATTGATCCCGATCGATCAGGGATACAGTCGGGCCGCGGTTTCCGATCTCGATTTGTTCCGTTTGAAGGTTCGTTGTCCGGAAAGTTCGTTACCCGGAGCTTTTTCCACATAGTACCTGCACTTAGACGACGGTACCCAAGGTCGAGGGTACCGAGAACGCGAAAGAGAACTCTTTGCTCTCTAGTGGTGTCGATCGGATTCATTTCTTGATGTGATGTGATCATAACATTATTCATCTCATAACCATGTAGAAAATGAGAGTAATTCATCAAACGGAGAATGAAAATAGTGAACAGCTGAACCATGTGTTCAAGTGACGGAGCTTTGAATCTCCTCGGTATCGGGGATTTCTTGTACGTTGGTACAAATATGAGACTCGGAATCGTCGTATGTAGGTCCTCTCTAGAAACCTGTGCTGTTCAGACTTGAGAATCTGCTCTGTGGAGCAGTGGAGGCGGAGAAGGCCATTTCTTATGCAAACGGCTCTTTCAACTAGGCAAGCCGAGAGCGAAGATCATCTAGTCGAGAAGCAATTCTTTTTTTTTTGCTCTTCTTTCTCTCCAACCTTATTCGTTCCTCCACATTCCGAGTATCCTACGAGAGCTCTCCTCCACCAGTCCGTCTAACCGTCTGTCGGTCTTCCGATGCCGTTATACCTTTCTATATCTCTCTCATTTTCTCCCGTCTGACTCGGCTCATCTCTTCCCCTCGGTCTTGACTCTGTCGCCTCCACATACTCTTCGCTCGCCGACTTCGGAGGAACGATTCACTTAATACGGATCTATTTCAGTCTGAATTGAGCCAAACTACGGCTTTCGAGGAGATCGCTTCCGACTAATATTTGATTCCTCAGGATTCCGTCACTTCGCTCTCTGCGACTCTAACTCGTTCGTCCCTTTGCCACTTCCGTGATTTTCTCCCTCAGGGATCTCACCAATCGAGGAACGAAATCATTTCAAGAACGCTTCGAGACTCGCTTCTCTAAGTCGTGAAATACTTCGGATTTTCCTTCTCTGATTCACTGTTCAAGTACCTGTCGAGCGTCGCGGGTCTCATCAAGCGGAGGTTCGTTCAGTCTTCTCGGAGCTCTGCTTCGCCTCGCGTTGAAGCTGAAACCGACAAGGTGGTCGAGTGCTTTCGATCCCTGAGGCCAACGGCTCGCGTTCCAACTCTGAGAATGCGCTCCGTGGTCCCCATTCTCTCCGGGCGGATGAGGCCGCCTTGTGAAGAGGAACTCTAGTGCATGATCACCTTTGTACTCTGTTTCTAGGTTTCACGAGTGCATGTCTCGGTTCCGAAAATTCTCTTTCCAGGATCCTGGAATTCTCGACTCATGGAAGATATCGTCGAAATCGCAAACTTCGTAGCGATTTAAATCGCCGAGAACTTCTGGATATACCCAAGGGAGCGAGAAGAACAGATGAAAATGCGCTTTATGAAACTTCATCACTTTCAGTTGAGTGCTCCCTCGGGTCTATGATGGTGCTTCATCGTTATTTCGTCGACCTCAGAACTGAACTTGTTCCTCGACAGAAATACCCTTATAAGAACGTAGTTCGACGCCGTGACCACCGTTTTATTCACTTCGTTAAGGTCGGTTGGAATCATCTTCAGGTGCGCCTGAAAAATCCGAGATTTCCTTCGGCAGCGATCAAAATGCGGAGAGCAGATAACAATCAGGGACACGGAGAGTAGCGGAAATCTCTTTTTCCCTCCCATCATCGAGAGCACGGTGGAAGCCTTTAAACAAAGAGGAGCCCTTTCTTTGTATTTTTCGAATCAATGAAAATTGTCTCTCTGTTCCTGTCATTGCGTCCACGCCCAGGTCATCCTCGTCGTTCGTTCGTTCGGTCGCTGCTCGGTTCTGTCGTCGTCGTCGATGCGGACTGCAAAGCAGAAAAAAAAATACACTCGGTCTTGCTCTTCTTTGGTCGCTTGCTTGATTCGCCGACTGTACCTTTGGTTCCCATCGTCAATTTGTTCATTCGTTCCTCTTTTCCATCTTCTGTTCGCATCCTCCCGCGCTTTCTCCCGGCGTAGAGAGAAAGAGAAAAAAAAAGAGAATCCATGTGAAGGGATCCCGATACCGTCGTTCTCCCTCCGACGTCCCTTTGTTGTCCCTTGTGTTGCCCCGATTTGCGTGGACACGCCCTTTTTCCATTGGCATTGGCGTCTTCCCTTCTTTCTGTCGTCGACGATGGCGGCGACCGTTTCTTCCAAAACGAGAGAGGAGAGCTCTTTGCGTCGAACAATCATTTCAATCTTTCCACTCCCTCAAAATGCCCCGCTAAGTCGCCCGTTTGTCCCCGAGTTGCACTTTTCCCGGCCCTGATTCTTGGCCTGCTTCGTCCTGGCCTCGTCCCTGAAGTTGCCCCAACTGAAGAAGATCCTGCTGCCGCAGCAGCAAGCAAAGCAAGCGACTCAGCCGCTGCCGCCGCCGCCGTCGCTTTCGGGTTAAATGTCCTGGAAGGAGCTGCTTGTTGTATAATAACGAAAGACGTCCTTCTTCTTCTCCTGGCCTGGTCCTTGGCTGCCTCTCATTCCATCATCAACAACAGCATCATCTGCCTCCTAGCCTGTTCTCCTTGTAGGAACAAGGCTTCGATATGCCATTCCAGGCATAGCCACGGGAACCCACGTACTTGATTCAGGAGTGCCGCCCTCCTGCTTCCACTATTTGTGCGTTCCCATGCCATGTGGCAAGGATTCGCCTAGGATCGAAGGGAGTCTTGATTGCGTGTAGAACGCTCCCCCCTTCCCCCCGCCCCCTTAATCTCCGTAGTCCTGAAGCGGCAAAGTGAATGGTCCTGATCCAGTCATGGACAGTGAGCAAGGGCTAAACCATGATTCTGACGGGACAGGAAGGATCAGAGGAGTCAAGGATGGAAAACAGCTGACGAGGAGTCACAGACCGAATCCCTTGTCCGGCGAAGGGTCTGGGGCCTGTGGTGGACTGCAGGAAACGCCAGAAACGACGACGCGTTATCCTCAAAACCAAGGTCGGCGGAGGAGGTCGTGCGGACAGTTTAACGACAAGAACCGTCTGTGATGATGCGGCGAGTGAAGGACGAAAGCCTCACCTCCACCAGCGGCGGCGGATGAGAAGACAGAAGAAGAAGGACGCCCATTGTTCGAATGCCCTCTCGATGTTTTGGGCTTATGCAGATGTTGCCATATGAGCCACCGAGTCAGCTGGCTGCGTGAAACAACTTCTCTGAGGACGAAGAGAGCTCCATGCAAAGTACAATATCGTTGGAAGAATCAAGCCGAGCAAAAATAAACTGTGTTTCAATACCCAACAAAGCGTGGAAAATTAGCGTCGCCGTCGTAGCTCGCGTCGGAAGTTGTGTCGGAATCGGGATTCGTCGAGTTCGTCGACGTGTCGTTGTCAGACCGAAGTCCCTGCTCTCGTACCCCTTCCCCTCTCCCCTTCTCCCGTTTCATACCCCAGGGCCCAAACCCCGTGGAGATTTCCCCCGATGGAGTCGTGCGGCTCCCCTGTCTCCCGCTGTCCCGTTGCCGCTTCTCGTCCCTCGAAACCTTTTAGTGGAACAAAAAGATTCTTTTGCCCCGAGTTTCAAACCCAATAAGAAAGTGTCAAACAAAACGGGGTCGGATGAAGAAAGCTTTTTGACGATGGAAGTCGAACAGCTTCTAAAAATTAAATCTACGCCCGTTGATTGACTCCGTGTCCCCAGTTTTCTTTTCCTCTCACATCTCGAGTGTTCAGCGACGCACGGAAGACACGCTGCTGCCCCCGCCCCGCAGGAAGAAGAGTTGTGAAAAAGTGGGAGAAAACTACGGCTCGAGTTCCCCCGGGCTGTGAACCGTGAATGCTTGTCACCGAAGGGGAGGTATACTCAATCCTTTCTACTGAGTCTTGGGCGTCAAGAAGGGAAGCCGGAGAATGCTCAGAGCTTTGCTCCCAGATCGAGAGAGCCGAGGGCGAGTGAGGAACCCGGGGCTGTATACCAAACGAAGAGGTCTCGAGGAGGGATTGAGACGCACAAAACAGGGAAAAGGGGGGAAGGGCGGGGAAGGAAGCTGGGTATTTTCTGTCATGCATTGTCGCCATCGTCATGACGTCAAGGGCTTCAAATTTCCATCAAATATTCGCCTCATCGATGTTTGTCTCTCTCTTTCTCCTTCTTTCTCCGGTTGACAACACGACAGCGAAGACGATTTGAGGACGAACATGAATTTCGATGAATTGAGGGCATCGGCACCTTCTGTTACGTGCCATCACTATTCAATAGCGGCATCGCTAGCTGCGAAAAGAATGCTTCCTCCTCTCTCCTCGACGTTGCTGTCGTTTTGCCATGGCTTCGTTTCTTGCCATCTAGCGATCGGTCGCACGCACCGTCTTTCCACCAAAGACGACAAACCTTTACCACATCTGTATGGTAAAAGCAACATTGAAATGTCACACGCTGCTACAAGCGCCTCTCCGTTCGGTTTTCTGTTCCTGACTGAGGCCGCTGCGAATGAAGGCTCGTCGCTCGAGGTCTGGAGCCACTGAACGGTTGCTGCGACATAAAGCCCAGCGGCAGAAACGCAAAGCAACCTCTCGTTCGTACTCTTGTTCGTATCCCGGCAGCAATCGTCTACTAAAAAAGGATGGGATCACAAAAACCGCGCTCGAGTTTCGATACGACAGCGCACGAGCAGGCTCGCGTTGCGAACGGCGAGCCTGTTTTCTGGTTGGCTCGCTCGCTCGCTCGCTCGTTGGCTCGATGGCGGGCGACGGCTGAAGCGAATTCCTCCGAGGGATTTATGTAATTGGCTAACAGCTCCGGCGGCGGCGGCGACGACGACGACCAGAGGCTCAGGTGCC
Source organism: Neoseiulus cucumeris (assembly GCA_021527715.1). Classification (NCBI taxonomy): domain Eukaryota; kingdom Metazoa; phylum Arthropoda; class Arachnida; order Mesostigmata; family Phytoseiidae; genus Neoseiulus; species Neoseiulus cucumeris. The sequence continues at coordinate 188,609 of JAJSRV010000115.1, read as the reverse complement.
CAAGCCGGCAGCCACAAAACCATCCGGAATATTGCCTCACCTAAAACTTCGGACCGCGAAAAGAAATTGCCTCTCTGCGCCTCTGAAAACACTTACAGCCTCACTTTCTCGCCTCATCCCACCGACTCCCGCGAACGCACACCGCCGTGCACTTGCCCGCGTGCTCGCAGTTGCAAGCGTTCTTGCGAATACGGACGCGTAGCCAAACACTCTCGCTTGCTCGTACGCACGCACGCACGCTAAATCGTTTACTTATGGAGATACTCGCCGTCGAGTGGTTCAAAAGTTGTTGAATCATCAGGACTCGCTGGGCGGCCGCGGAATTCCTCGATGGTGAATCGCGAACAATTAAGAACTTCCGGAGGAGAATTCTCGTGTTTGTTATGCTGCAACAAACCCTTGTAACCGCCTTGGAGCTGCGAGGAGTGCTTAACGGCAAGTTCAGCTCGGAGAGGAACTTCAACTCTTGAATCGATTCCTCATCGTTGTTCGTTCGATGTACTCCGTCTGCTCTCTTATGAACAGGAACTTCGATGAAGGGAGGAACTCCGACACACTGAGAGTGGAACTTCTAACAAATGGATAGTTAAGCTCACGGGAAATTCGATCAAGTAATCGAAATTCCTCCTCAATGTTGGCAACTCTCAACCATTCACCTGTGTTTTCAGGGTTCAAGTCCAATCAGCGTTCTACTCATGGCGCTCACTCTTTCGAATCAGTTCGGTATTCCGATCCAAAGCCCTGTTCCTCGTGTGGACGAAGGCAAGTTCCACTCACCCTTCCAGATGAACTCTTGCTTCGAAGCTCTGCGTTCGACCGCCGCGCTCGACACCCTGACATTCCAAGTAAGTGACATCTTTTACCGACTATGAACCAAAGGAACAATTCTCAGGGCATTCCTGGGACGTTTTCCACATTCTCAAAACTGATAGAATCAGAATTGTTTCCGACTACATCAGGTGAAAACAACGAAAACGAGTTAAAAGATATTCGGTGTAGACATCAATTTCCGAAGTTCGGAATTCGGAAATCAATTTCCGAGCTCCGAGGTTCGGAAATCCGGAAGTTCGGAATTCAACTTCGCCGGAGACAATCCCGTTTGAACTTCGCTGTCGTACGTGAAACAAACAATAAGATCACAAAAATCGTGCGTAACTTCGTTTTCTTGCTCACATTTCATCACTTCCATGAACGAGTGGATTTTCCGAATTTCCGAACATCCGAGCTTCGCAGTTCGAAAATTGATTCCCGAATTTCGGAAATTGATGCCTGATTCGGTGCCAACTACGAGAACCGAAGATGGAGGTGATTTATTCCGGAAATCCGGGTTTCCAGTCGGATCGCGAAGTTCCGAGGATTGAATCGAATCCAGCCTCGATTTCGATAAATATCATTGACTCCCATTGGACCGAGTCCCCTGGCTTAGTGTCCATCAAAGCCCACTCGGAGCGAAGCTGTCGATCGGGCCGGCGAACAATAGGTCGGTATCAACAACTTTAGGTCGCGAATCAACCACGTTATCCGGCTGAATGAAAGCTACTTTGTCGCTGCAGCCCTCTTTCCCGCAGACTGTTGGGCAATCTCGAGCAGAGTTGATTCCGCACTGCAGTCCATCACGTACTCGAGGTCCACCGGAGCAAGTTGAGAATCTGCGTTCTCAGGATGCTTTTTCCTGGCTTGGTACTTCTCCTTTCCCTCCCTATTTGGCTTTCTATCCCTGCGTCGTCATTTTGGCTGGAGTTCGTGCTCACCCTTCCAGTTAGTGCTCAGTCTCTCCATCGAGACGTCTCTCGTGCTTCTGCTCGGTCGTCCAGATCCACCTCGACCAACCGACAGAAAGACGTACCGACAGACTGACCGATCCCATTAATTATACGAACGCGCGCCGCCAGCATTATAGCTATCCTTGCTTTCTTGCTATCTGTGTATCACAGACGGAGAAGCAAGCAAGCCAGTCAGAGTATCACAACGTATCCATAGAGGCCTAAGAATCTAATTATATGTATCTTCTGCGGGGCTAGCTTCTTGCCGCACTGATGGCCTTGAGCCTTCTCCTCTCGAGCCACTGAAGACGCCGGCGACAGGGCGAGCTGTTTCGTTGTTGTTGTTGCTCCCACGTCTACTATTCCTCTTCATGTGTCTGTTCGTATTGAACAAATCCACTGCATCAATCCGAAAGATGGCCGGCGGCTGGCCAGCTAGCCTTCAGATCAGCTGCGTTGTATCGGAAAAGCCTAAGGATTCACGCAGATGCTATCCCGGAAAAAAACGGAAGATACTAGAATGTGTTATTCCTCTTGATCCTGTTCCGCAGTCTTGCAAACTAATCAACGATGATGGAAAAACGAACGAATCAGCGAATAACAGGTACCTAAATACGAAAGCAATCGAACGTAGAAAACTCTGGAATACTCGATTGAGAGGTATAGAGTCTCTTACAGATGTCTAATATTCCGAGAAAGTCAGCGATGTTCGAGTTGAGACGTTCAGTCGCAGAAGTCCGTCCTCCAAGCACATGCATATCGGATACAGCACGGTTGCGGCGGCGGCTGGCTTGCTTGCTGAATGAGCAGTTTGCAAAGTTTGTTCTCTCCGAGACGTTAAGTCATTCAGCAGCAGGGCGATAGCTGTGGCAACGATAACCAATTCCAAGCAAACGACTCATGGCCGCCACAACTCCTCGCATCGACATGCACATCATGAAATTATCTTTGACGGTCGGTGCGCGCGATTCCGGCAATCTGAAAATGATGGGCTCGTCTCGGACGCAACTTCTCTCTTTCACCTGACTCGGATGACGTGGGATTGCCAGCCCTTGGTTCCCGCCTTTTAGAACCTCGTTTGAAGAGACTGCGGACGCTACTTTGCGTCGGTACCTTTTTTCTGGCATAAAGTTTGAAGCGATCGGGTTGTAGGGACGTTAACCATATTACCCGGCATAATTATTGATCATCTTATAAGACGCATCCCCAATTTCCCGGAAGAAGATTTGAATATATGCTCATCGTGTGAGTGGCGCCCCCGATTTTGCACCTCCGGAGCAGCACCCCCGAGGGACTGATTCAACTTGCCGTTCACGGGGCCGTCGCACGGGTTCTTCGGAACTAGAACAGTCCTTCAGTGAAGGCGAACTCCCGGAGAATTCGGGAGAGAATGAATCTTCACCGTGATGAGGCCAACTAACGCGGACGGCTGCTCTCGATGCCGCAACGGTGCTCGATTCTTGCGATCGCGGAGTTGATGGCGATGAGCTGTTGCCTAAAAGTCGTTCCAAACAGTATGATTTCCAGACGTTCGCTGAATGTCTTCCTCCCGAAGGTTTTGGAGGAGTCAAGCCGCCGCGAGGAGCGTCTGGTCGGTCGCTCTTTCCGCCGGGTATATCTCCCAACAAAACACTCGCCGAGGAGCGAACGGACGAAGTTTTTTCTTTTCTTGCTCTCCTTGCGACGAAGTTTCGTCTGGTAGAGCCGTGAGCGGAAGCAGATTTGAAATCGTCTATTTTTGTATTCACTTTAAGGACGTTCAGAGAGCGCAGATGTTGCAAACGGCAGCAGTCAGAAGCGAAGAAGAATACAGGCCACAGAGAATAGCAGCGAGCAAGCCGGCCCTCGACCGGTCTAGCAGCCATCCCACCAGTCGTGAGCCAGCGAGGCAAACAGCCGAAGAAGGGCCAGCTCTGCCCACCCCTGCTATCGTTTCTGCTTTTCTCTTCGTATTTCTGCTTCTTCTGAAGCTTCGTTTTCTCCTCCTCCGTTTTCAACATGGTCCTGTTTTCGTTTCGAATTTTCTCGGTCCGGCCGCCAGACGCCTTCCTCATCCTCACACCAGGCGATTTACAGTGGTTTTTCCCAAAGCTGTCTTTCAACGCGGCCGACCCGCTTCTCAGCGGCCCCGACCCCCCTCCCCCTCCCCCGACACGCTCTTCCTTCACTGTCTTCATTTCGTTGCTCACGTTTCGCACAATTTTCCTCGGCATGTCCGACTTGGCCGATGGGTGGGGAGTGGTGGAGATTTCTTCGTTTCCTCAAAATGAAGGATAACACTTTAGCTGCTCAGGCGAGCACCATCAGCCGACGTTGGCTTTCCATTGGTCCGAAACAGAGTTTTTCTTAGATGCCTGAGGTATTTCCTGGCGCCCGTGTCTCTCGCGAAGTTCTCTCTCGACACAAAACAAGGACAGAGTTTCCATATTTCGTCGTTTCCAGATTTTGGAAGATGTTCGACAAATGTCGATCCTGACGATCGCTTATCGAGCTCGGATCCCGACGTCAAAAGGTTTGATCCTGCTCGTTTGTTTCGAGTTCGGGAGTTTTGCATACAGCTCTGCTTTCCGCGTGACGCCTAATTGCGCTCTAGCGGACGACATTTTGTCCTCAATTTCCCTTGTGAATACCTGAAAGTATTTTCGTCGCACCCAATAGAGACACATGAAGATGTACGAGCCGAGAGCACTCGGCGGGCCCGCTACAAAGCCGCGAGCGAAGCGATGCGAAGCGACGCGAACACCCCCTTCGGAATTCAGTACAGTTTATTTGAGCTGCGGCGGAAGCATTGTTGAAATACCAGGAGGATTTAGAGCCGACAGAGAATCACAAACCGAGCCTTTCGCGCCACCGCAACGAAACTGATCACCGAGCGGAGAGCAACTCCAACGCACAAACAACGAAAAGAATGAAGTTTGATGAGATGCGATAATATGCCTGGAATTTTTCGAAGAAATCTATTCGAGATGTCCTCCAAACGAAATTACCTCTTTTTCTCACCCAAGCGGTCCGGAAGATGCCGCTTACGTCGTTATCTAATGTGAGAGAAACGTGCTTTGAGACGGAGCGACTGGACGCGTAGGTAGTGAATTTCATAACATTCGTAATTAAGTTGGAAGAAACAGGAGTTTTTCTCAAAACAGGTCGTTCTCCGAGTCACACTGAAGAGACATGTTTCCGCGAGAACGACAACACTTGATGAAGGGAACGGCAAAACTCACAATTTTCGACGTTCGTCCTCCAACTGGATCTGAAAATCAGGGGAAATCGATAATCAACGGGTCGGTAATCGCCTGTTCCTCGCTTCGGACAGGTTGGCGATGTGAAAATTCTCAAAACTCATATTTCTCGGCGCTTCGTTCGCGCTGATTTGCACATTTCGGCTTGAATGTTTCATTAGGAGTCTTCGGAGAAAGCAAGGCTCGAACTTTGTTCTTTGAGCGAATTTTCATTGCGTGCGACTGTTAGTCCGGAGAATCTAAAATCGGAGAACGCTTCCCGAGCACTTAATTAACTTTGACTCAGCTGAGCTGTTGGCAGCTTGCGACGACGAGCCGTGGACGGCCTCTCAAGAAATCCTTCTGCAGTCCGACTTCTTATTGGACTCTTCTCTCTAACATACTCCTAAGACCCGTTGTTCTTCACTTGAATCTTGCCTTATCTCTTTTGCCTTATCTCCCTCGAGCTCTCTCGAAGTACTTTGTTGAATTCCCTTCGTTTTTCTGTTTTATTCGGTTTCTCACGGTTCGAAGGGGAGTTCTAAACTTCTATGGATTTGAAGTTGCGTACAAAAAACCACTAGAGTACCACGGAGTTCTCGTCATCAAACTGGAACCGAGATCAATGAGGAACTTCTTGAACACAGAACCGCGGAAAATGTGATTTTCCGCTTCTCTAAAGGAAAGTCAAGATCATCTTAATTCGGTCTATATAGAAACCGAAAACTATGGTTCCGCAGGTTGTCAAAAAAAATGTGAATCCTCGAAGAATCAGTGCAGGCGGCGTCGTTCGAGTTGCGGTGTTCCGTATTAGAACGGGAGTGATCTAGAAAATGCTCAACTTCCAGAAGGATTCGATGTCTGAGTACGACATGGTCTGCATACCGTCTTCAATTCGAGGCCAGCTCTTGGAAAATTGAAGCTCCCCTTCCTTCCTGCCTTTCGTTCCACCGTTCTGTGGGCTCATTTCCCTGCTCCCGCTCACCCTTCTTTTTTCCTATTATCCCTGCTGATTCCCCACGTTTTCCGTCGGTGGAAGTATCCAGTCAGTTTCTGCTTCTGCAGTCCCCACTGCCGTTCTTCTGACGTTAACGAACGTTTAGGCAAGCAGGCAAGATGGCAGGCGGGCAGGTCGGCAGGCTCTATCGCACACGTCGACGTACCGCGGCTGGTCGCTGATTACGTCAAGGAGAATGGCGAAGATGGCGGGCGGCGGCGGCAGCAGCAGCGACGACGGCGGTAGCAGCAGCGGCGGCGAAGGAAGTCAGGAAAGCGTCTCCCAAAGAAAGCCCCTAATGAACTTTGCTAATGACATATTTTAATTCAGTCTTCTCCGCCTCTCCTTTCCTCGCAGTAAGTAATGCTCCTTTTGAGAATAACGGTGATGAAGACGATGCTCGCGACCAGCTGACTGATCGAACTGATAAATAAACTCATGTCTTCGAAGTTCGGGCCAGAATTCGAGCCCGCTTTCAGCTTCCCGTCGATCTCCTGAAATTACCTCCGTTTCTGCAAAGTACTGAGAAAACGTCATCGAGAAGCGGAAGTATCAGGGGCCTGGATTGAAACAGAACTTGAATCCCTTTCGTCGGTATCAACGACATGTATCGTGCATTGAACTGATTGAACATTTGCCTCCGGGCCGACACGCGTTCCGAATCGAATTAAACGAAGCATTACGTCTCCTTTTTTCCTTGTCGTCGTTCCCATGCCTCGGTTGCTCTTGCCGGGTGCAATAGATGAAAGTCCGCGGAAGCTTTTCACTTGATTACAGAAAGCTGTCTCATTCGACTATCGCTGTAAACGTCCTCGTCGACGTTGGTTGTTGAACGGATGGGTCCTCGTCGAGTGCTCTGTCGTACGGTTTTTACGTATGTGTTTCCCTTGTCCTCCCGATATTATATTGCTTCGGACAACATCTGATTGTTCCTCGTATCGGACACAAGGACTAGTCGAGGCTGCATCGCACATAAGAATCAAATCCGAGAGAGAATTCATCAGAAACCAATAGCAACAAGCGACCGATGGGAGCCTAACGAAGTCGCGTTTGTTTCGCGCAATGTCTCGCATCCCTCGGTACTCATTGCGAAGACGAATCCCGAACCAACGATGCATGCGGTGCATTTCCGCTCAGAAAAGATTGATTCCTCCAGTCTACGTCAATGTGGTGAGGAGTCTGATGAGTCTCATTCTCAAGACTCGCTGTCATTGGATTTTCTTACACGGTTTTTCCGACCGACCCTGCTCTGAATTCTTAACTCCGAGATCGGGAATGATTAGCGCAGAATAATCTAATCGTGCATAGGGAATCCAATTTAGGATGAATCGACATCCGCGAGACGTAACAGAAAGCTTCAGGGAGCACCTGGCTTCTGCAGCTGTCAACTAACTATCTGATCTTTGGCTCACTCACTATTCCGCCTGACTTGCTTACTAAACGACAGTCTATGAAGCTAATTGCCTGTTGAAGATCTGGAGATTTGTGAGCTACTCTTATGATCGGATGACAAGAATAATAACAGACTTAGCTTCTTCGGAATTCCACAAAAGAACCGATTGTAAGATAATCCCGCACAGTGTCACCTCCTGGTCCCCATGCTGTTTCATTCGGCTGTAAGTTCGGATCGACGTTCAAACAGTGTTCGAGATGCACCCCTTTCACGCGTGCCTCGCTTCCCTCAATCATTTGGAATAATTGTGACTTTGACCTAGGTCTTTCATCATTAGCTGCGAGTCGTGAGCTCTAGGGTCGGGGTCGTCGATGTGCAATGCGGACGTCATCATAAATGGTTTTATTTTAGCGAACGGAACAACAAACGATACACGTTCCTGCTTCTCGTCTGCAGTTGCGAAATTTCGAGCGTAAACTCATGGCCCCGCCGTCCTCCACGTCTCCTACTTGTTGATTCTCCCGATAACTCCACGACGAAACTTTGCTTATCATGCTCTTCGGCTCAAATGAGCAGTCGCGGATTACTTTCCATGATTTCCTTCTCGTCAAACTTTTAAGCGTGTTTGAGGAGGAGGAGAAAGTCGCGGTTTTATACAGAAAGTGACAAGGACGCATTATCATGACGGTCCGGGTGAGTCAGAAAGCAGAATCATGGCCAGACGTACAGGCGAAAGCTTCAGGTGTGATGAGAAGAGCGATTGGACTAAAAACTACAATATGCAGATGAATGACCAGATGGGCCCCTGATGGCCGACCATGACGGCTGGACGACGACGGGAGTGTATGCAGCGAGAGAATCGGAGAGAATGGGGGTGGTCCCTGATCGATGACTGAAGTCAGTCAACCGGGCAATCAGTCGGCCCGGTGCGCAAGCTCCTTCTTTGCATGGGATATCGAACTGACAGCTCAGCGCAGAACCGACAGCCAGGCATGCATGCCGGCGGACCAGACGACCGGCCGGCCGGTCGGTGGCACAACTCACCAGGGGCTTCTCTGGCTATGATGATAGCCACCTTTAAAAGTTAATATCCCCTAATGGCACCACAAGGCCTTAAGTTCATTCACGACAGCGCCTGCCACGGGAGAAAGAAGACGAGGAAGAAGAAGAACTCGGTGGAGAGTTTGGGGAGAAGAAGGTGATGAACGAAATGGTTTCCATAATTAGCCGAATTCGCGATGTAGCATCTAAGAAATGGTCACTCAGCGAGTCAGCCGAGCTTAGAGTCGGGTCTTCGGTTGGTTCCTGACTGACTCATTGCGGCCACATTTCGGCTAGTCAGCAGCATTTGAAGCAGCGGCGGCCTCGTCCTTCGCAAATTTTATTCGATTGCTCGAGCCAGGTCGGTCGGAGCCGAGGTAGATGTCTCTCTGTATCCGGATCTCAGTCGCATCATGAAATGAAACATTCAAAGCGAATATTGGCTGATATCTTCATCTGTGGCTGTGACAACAATAAAATGAATAAAATGAATAAAATGAATAAAATGAATAAAATGAATAAAATGAATAAAATGAATAAAATGAATAAAATGAATAAAATGAATAAAATGAATAAAATGAATAAAATGAATAAAATGAATAAAATGAATAAAATGAATAAAATGAATAAAATGAATAAAATGAATAAAATGAATAAAATGAATAAAATGAATAAAATGAATAAAATGAATAAAATGAATAAAATGAATAAAATGAATAAAATGAATAAAATGAATAAAATGAATAAAATGAATAAAATGAATAAAATGAATAAAATGAATAAAATGAATAAAATGAATAAAATGAATAAAATGAATAAAATGAATAAAATGAATAAAATGAATAAAATGAATAAAATGAATAAAATGAATAAAATGAATAAAATGAATAAAATGAATAAAATGAATAAAATGAATAAAATGAATAAAATGAATAAAATGAATAAAATGAATAAAATGAATAAAATGAATAAAATGAATAAAATGAATAAAATGAATAAAATGAATAAAATAAATAAAATGAATAAAATGAATAAAATAAATAAAATAAATAAAATAAATAAAATAAATAAAATAAATAAAATAAATAAAATAAATAAAATAAATAAAATAAATAAAATAAATAAAATAAATGTGGGAAAGAACCGAGCAGTTCAAGTTGACGAAACGTACTGCGTGTGTTTCTGAGTGAAGTTGATGTGTCGATGAGTTTTGTGAAGCGAACGCCAAATATGCCGGAACCGTGCTTGCGGTCCTCTGAACACATTCGGTGAACCGTTACCGAGGACCACCCGGTTCTGCCCTCGTGCTCCGTAATTGGTTTCGTGAGCTGTGATCAGGTCGCGAGGCGCGGATGGACCTTTCGTTTCGGCGGCTACGGAACTCAGCGAGATGGAGTCGGGAGGTAGACACCGCCGACAGCTTTCGCAATGACACCCGATTCGATCGATGTCGAAGCTAACAGAATAGTCGCCGGTAATCGCCCGCGGGACAAGGATACCTGGATTGATTGATTGATATAGACAAAGAAATTTCAATTGCTACTAGGGCTCAAGACTTCAGGTACCATCCATCCATCTGAGTGAGTCTCTCGCTCTTTTCCTGTTGATTAATGGATGGTAGGAAATGATCAATGCCTGAACTTTTCGGTTCCAGTGATCGCCATATAAAGATGTCGTCATTGAAGTATGCTGAGTATTCGGCCGTTGCCCAACATCGGTCCCACAGAGATACTGGAAGAAAACAAACTGAAGAGAAATTGACTGAACGAATGAGCTTTGCTTACGATAGATCCGCATCCAAATTCCTAGCCGAGGTGTGCGACCCTATTCGCCAACGGTCACTCGAACGCTTTCGTATTTCAGTCGGCAGTTGGCACTCAGAGGCTGATTAGTGTAAGAGTGGCCTCGGAGAAATCACTTCGCTTACTTAATTCGATTAAGCTCACTCGCTCGTCGACGATCCCTTCTGCATGCGGAGCATGCTCTCCCGCGACCCTCGTTCCGTTTGTCCGCCGACTTCCGCTATCCGCGTCTGACGTCGGCGTCGCAGCTGCGCGGCGATGTCTTTTGAGAATCAAATCGTATCGCTGTTTCATCCAAATGTCCCTGAGGGGGATTACCTCCAGCACTGTTCTGGATCGACTCGCGACGACCCGATTATGGCCTTTTCGTTCACGAGAGAGAATTCGACAGTTCATTGCTATGCGAAATTGTCCTCTGTTCCCGAGATTTAGGACTACTATCGAAGGAGGATCTTAAAGCGAGGAAACTGGGTGAATATCGCTCTTCGAATTGCGAGCGGGGTTGAGAATCTCATTGGGTCGGATATATGTCCGTAATGAGTTGAATAAGGTTCGGCAACTCGAACCGACTCGGGCGGGACCAGGCGGAGCCCCGGATGAACCGAAGCTGGCAGGGGTGAAGCACAATCAAACGGTATGAGCTGACTGAGCTAAGCTACGGTGAACGGCAGGGCTGAGGTGGGGTGGCGCTTCACCGGAACCGGAAGAGCTAAAAATCTTTGCAAACTTTAATCAGGTTGACGCGGCGGCGTTGAAGTATCTGTTATCAGACATCTCTCCCGGCGACAAAGAGTCGGTTCGGCGGCGTAAGAATGACTGGGTGGCGGACAGGAACACAACGGGATTATCGTAACGCGGAACAAACTCTGTCAAGGACAGGAAGCGGGAAAGTTTAAGACCTCAAGACATTGTCATGCGCGCGGCTGGTGAGCGATGACCTCTGCGCGCATGCCGAGCCCCAGCCTCACTTCACTCGCGGTGCGGTCGCCGCCACCGCCGCCGCTATTAGGAAATGCATCTGTCCAACGTCAGACCCTTTCCCTCAAGCCTTGTCAGTCTCGTATTCCGCTGTTTCCCGCCGTTTGCTTCCTCAGTTTCTCTTCTCTTGTGCTCGGATACGAAATCGTTTTGCTCCATGAGCAAGCACCCTCCGAAGCTTACACTTGTCATTATTACGCAGCTAACCATCCAACCCACTGCCCACCATTACTCGCGCAACGTCCAAGCAAACGAGATGATAAACAGTTGTAACTGAAAACAGCATATCGGCTCACTCAGAGGACGCTCGCGGTTTGCATCCCGGATGTCTCTGCCAAAGCAAAGAGAATCATCAAGTACACCTCTCGATTTCGCATAGCATCCTGGATTGAGATCAGATACCGTGATGGCTCCCACACTTTTAGAGGAACGATCCAAAAAGAGGAATCTCTCACCGAGTGTCTGTCGCCGGTGCCATGGAGAGCGATCCGGACCCCAAAACCATAACGGTGATGATGATGATTATGATTCTTCGTTGGTGCTCGTTTTTGTTCGATGCGGGAAGATTCGTTCTCGCGTGTTTTAACAAGAAACGTTTCAAATTCTCCTGGTCGTCGTTCGAAAGCAAATGTGCAGACAGACCTCCAGCGAGCGGGAAAAGCGGCACTCAGATGCGACTCAGAGCCAACATAGGAGACGCTTCGAAGAAAAAAGAGTGAGAGCACTTTTAAGCACAAACGACGCATAAAAAATTAAAACCTTCTTAGCCACCTTCGGGCAAAGTTCTTCTTCCTCGTGAGGACTCTCGAGCCGCGTCCTTTGCTGGGACCCCCTTTTTCCGCTTCTTTTGCCTCACTTGCTTCAAGGGTCCCTCTTTCCGAAACTCACGTGGTGCCAGCTTCTTCTTGTCTGCCTGCATGCTGGTCCCTCTCGCCCCCAATCCTCGAGCCTTGTTCAGTTAAGGTCCTCCCCTCCCCTTCTGTCTCCGTGTGCCAAAGTACTGCTGGGCGGGAAAACAGTGGGAACGAGGGAGAGCTCTGTGCGAGAGGAGGGGGTGGGAAAGGTTCAGTGGGAACGGTTTGGCGTGTGAAATCTAATGATTCGCACAAAGAACGCAAACCGTTTCACTCTGAATTGGGCTTCGGTGAGGAAAAAAAGAGAAAGAGGTTGAGTGAGACGAGGTATTCCCTCAAAGGAGCTCAGAAACGGATGGAAGCTTGGATGGATGGATGGATGGACGGACGGCCACATGGACGAATAGCAAGAACCGAGCGGGAGAGGGGGGAGGGGGTCGAGGGCGCCGGAGCAAAGAGAGATTGCAACCCGAGCAAGTAAGCTTCAGCATGAGGACAAGCAAGCAAGCGCAAGCAGCGAACGAATCCATAGCACCGCTGTCACGAGGGCTCAAAATGTGAAAGATGCCTGAGGAGAGGGAAGGCACGCTGGCTGGCTGGCTAGCCGGCAGGCAGGCCAGGGAGACAACGGCTGCCAAAATGTCTGAAATGGCAAAAGTCCTAAGAGCAGAATGCTTCCGTCACATTTGAGCTGGGGATGGATATCTTGACTCGGCGACGGTACAACGAACGGGAGCGAAAACAGGAGGACGCTTTCCACAGCGAGTTTCCCTTCGGCCGGAGGTCGCTCAGGGGAAACGCGAAGTGGCAGCGACCAGGAGGAAGGAAAGGAGTTAAATGTCTTTCGGCTACGACTTCACTCAGAGTCAGTGTTTCGTGCAAGATGTTATTACTGGCGATTCCTTGAAATGCGTCCTCGAAAGTCGTCATCGGCGACATATCGGCATCGAAGTCGTTGTGTCTCTTGTCTCGCTCGATTTCCGCTGTTCTCTTAAAAGCTTCGTTTCCGCTATTTATTCTTCAGGCAAGCTCACGAAAGGCGAATGCTCCTCCACTCGTTTTGGTACTCCTTTCCGTGTGACATTTCGCGATGGAGAGAAAGTCGAAGTCGCCTCGTGGCCTCTGTTCCCCGTCACGGTTCTCACATCTGACCGTGAGCTTTGATCTCTCCAGGTTTCTTGACTTTTCGAGATCCGGAATCCCTCGATTTGATTCAGAATGGCTCAAGAACACCGAACGCGTTTGCCGTAACGGTGGCTCGTTGGCTCGTGCGCTTGAGTCAGTGACCACTTTTTTTTTCTTGTGGAGAAACAGGAAATGAGAGAGCTGATTAAAAATTCACAGCTGTCCTTAACTGTCAGATAGGCGACCGTCCTTCCAATAGTGAGCCATTAATATTTTATATTTAATAACCGTCGACTTTCTTCTTCGCCCGCGCCCTCGTTTTCCTCCTCTGGATCCACCGCCGTCTCTCGTCTCCCGTCCTGCTGCCGTTCCTTCTTTTCCAGGTTCTCCATTTTCTCGCTTCTTCTCCTTTCAATTCCTTGCAGTCCTCGGAGTGGCGCCTAATATAAAGAAGTGCCCAATCGGTTTCCCTTCTCCTTCGTAACGAAACAGTCATTGAGAGAATTTCCCCGGGATCACAGTTTCCCCAACTGAAATTGTTGAATAAAATCTTTATAAAAACTATATATCGAGGTTTTACTCGGATTCGTGAAGAAAACCGAACCGCATGCTTCGAGTCGCGTCTATGAATGCTCAGAACGGAATCGAATCGATGGTGAATTTTGATTTACGAGGATAACTTCATCAGAATGTCGGTAGCGCCTTTGTGACTCTTTTAACAATTTCATTTCTTTCGACGCCATCATTGATTTTTGACGCTCAAAACCAGCTCCATCATAAGTTCAGATCGTTCCCTCGGATTCTCGAACGAACGTTTATGGAAAGCGTCGCACCAGCTAAAAATTAACTACTTTCAGTATCGACAAGCTTTGTTCCTCGTCGTCCGCTTCATCCAATAATAAAGCAGCTCAGTTCCTATCGTTTCAGTCTCGTTCTTGGGGTGGACCGATGTCAGCGTCGGCAGTGACACTTTTCCAATAACAAGCTCTTGTTGAAATTTTCCGAAACTGCTCCTGAACTTTGGAGTTTTTTTTGTGTTCGTCCGCCGGAATATCCTCTTCAGAAGTTTCTCCTATCGCCCGCGGAAAACTGTCGTCTGCTTTGCTGAACCGAAAATAACTCCGACTTCCCACGCTCGAATCGAGAAGATACAGCGTCTCAATCAAATTGCTCTCTGATTCCACGACTTCCGTGTTCGGGTTTCGTTCATTCGCTTTTTGCAATAAACGCGGTCGTCGTTTTCGGGAGTCGAGGAAAAAGCCGCAGGATTGCTTCCCGTTAATATATTCATTAGTTATTTCTCGTCATGATCGTACGTCGCCCTTGCCGATACGAGTCTTGCTTTTTCGACTGAGATAGAATCGAGAAAAGAGTTCTTTCTTGTTCCGTTTCGACTGGGCTGCTCGTCGTTGGCCGTAGTTGTCGTTCCAAGCGGAGTCGTTCCTGAGGAAACCACGAGCTGAATAACTGAGACGATTCGGAGGCTCTGAACGGCAGCGAAACGAAGGTGGTGTGCTCATTAAGAAGTGCCCGTAGCGAGCAGAGAGCTGTCTCCACCAGAAATACCCGAACAGCGATCCATCTATTCATCCATCCATCGAGTCTACCAACCATCCAACAGCTCACCCACCAAGCACGGCGTGAGCGAAGCTTGAGGCGTTAGCTTCATTTTCCATTTTCTCTCTTGCTTTCTGTGGAATTGATCTTTGGACGAATCAATTCTTGACTGCGATCCCATTTCTCTTTCCCTTCCTTCCGAGTTTCGCACTCGACCGTCGATTCCGAGCAGCCCGATGATGAGAAATATTTAAGAGCCTGAAAAAACCCTCAGAGTTTGCGTTCTCAAGGGTCGTACTGGTAACAGGTGTAAACAACATCGTGTTTAAAACAAGGTCAGATGGGATGCTTTCAGAGGCTTGGCTTTCAGAGTCAACCGAATCAACAAATTCCATCGTATTCCTGTCTACAACAAAATCTTCAGATGGCAAATATTTGGCGCTGTTTGGGATCGTAGGCTCCTGCGATCCCATTTCCCCATAGGCAAGGAGCGCTCGTTCACTCGCCCAGCAGAGAATCGGCGCGAGGAAAGCGAGAGATACGTGAGCCGAACTTCACCTGTAATCCAACATCCATCCTTTCGTCAATATCTTTTCCGAAGATTTTTGTCGATCCCGCTCCTTCTTTCCGCCACCTAAGAAAAGCAGGTTTCTATAATCCGGCCCTGCTCCTTTCCTCCGGGTCGTCGTTCAGAGAGAGGGAAAAACAGGTTTCTATAATCCGATACCCTTGAACGCCTTCGTCCTCTGACCCTCCATCGCTTCGTCCTCCGCCCGCCATACCGGGATATCCTCCTCAAAGTCGCTCGGTCCGCTGTTTCTATAGTGGCAGGCTAGTTATAGCTCGGCTCGGTGTTTTTTTTCTAAATCTCAGGTTATTTCGCCTTGGGTTCGCGGTCCTCCACAGCGTCCTTCGCCTCTGATGAATTACACTGGCTGGGGAACCAGGGGAACAAGAAGGCTTTGAGGCGGCGAAAAGGAACGGCAGTCAGAGAGGGAAAGAGAGAGAGAAAAGAAGGGCAAGGAAGGGGCGAGACCGGGCACAATGGAAGGCCGGGAACTCTACCGGGGGTGGTACACAGAGGGGAGGTGGTACACAAAAGCTTATCATAATCCGTCTTATCTCGTTGATAATAACATCTCGCTCTCTCTCTCTCTCATATCCCACCAGCCATCGATAGATTCTCGGGTGGGATTCCAGCGACTTTCGTTCGAACGAGAGGAAGAGCTGGGGGAGCATTGTTACGAGAAGGACCGATACACATCTCGGACGAGGAATCGAGCGAACAAGAGGGAGAGACCAGTAGGGTTCCTGTGGAAAAAGGAGCTACGAGAGACGATGCCATGAGGGACAAAGAATTAAGGAGATATTGGACGCCACTTGATGAAGTGCCTGTTGTTGCTGCTGCTGCTGCCGCCGCGCCGGTTGCCGTTGGTGAAAGACCTCTCTTCTGTCGTCAGTGGGAGATCGTCGAACAAATTGGAAGGAAAAACACTTGATGAACACACTATACGCAGCGAAGGTAGAGAAGCCACTCGGAAATCCCGAGCGAGGACAGAACCCACCTGACAAATTGACCCCTGTCTAATTTTTCGTATATTTCTGCAAACACTTTCACTACCACAATGGATATGCGAACCAGAAGCTAATAGATTCTAACAGAAGCCATCGGGTCCCCCTACCTGTGATCATGGAACTCAAGCAAGAGAAAGCTGATGAAATCCAACGTCATTCGGTGGAAGGATGTTCCACATCAGAGCGAGGCATGTGGGTCGAATCGACCCTTCGATTTAGCGGGGACCGAGTTTCGGGGACACCCGAATTTTAGGTCTACCACGAATTCTTTGAAGAGCTTCCAAGTGCCCTGCTTGTTGGCCGAGAGCAGCTCTTCATTTGCTAACGGAAGAAAGTCATGTTCAGATCGCCAGGTTGAAGCTCGAGTTTCATCTGAACACTCGCTCAGATAGTCTAGATTGATTTCGAATGCAAAGTGAATTTTTCCCCACGAGGTAAGCAGCGGCTGGGTGGGGTTGATGAAATGCTTTGAAACGGGGAAGAGAATAGAATGAGGGAGAGGAAGATGTGGGAGGCAGCAAGCAGGAGAACGATGGCGGGACCAGTAGACGGCTAAAGACAAGTTGAGAAACACGGGAAAGAAGTAGGATGGGAGGATATGGGGCAGGATGGAAGGGGGTCGGATAACGCGTATGCGGTGCAGGGTAGGAAGCGATAGCGGAACCCCGCTCGCCGTGCATTCATCATGGAAATCACTCCGAAACGGGAGAGAAGAGAGATACGGAAGAGAAGACAACGATCAAGGCCCGTCCGCTTTGTCATTCTCTCGTCCTTCGCCCCTAACTTAGGGGAAGCACGCCAGTCATGGGCCACGGACCCGCATGTAGCTCGATAGAATTCTGAACTTTTCTCTACACTTCAGGGAGACATTCTGGTAGGTGGCCCGTGAGCTTTCCGAGCTCCCCTTGCCATTCAGCAAGTTTTGTCTCTTCATTGCACCAATCTTCGGCAGTTTCTTAGCACTGGCTGAGAGAAAAATCTTCAAGTTCTCGATTGCCTAGTCCTTAGAGTCCCTGCACAGTTCTTACACAAATTCTCCGTGGATTCTGAAAACTTCTGCCAAGTAACCAAAGCGTCGAACATATGCATCATGTGCTGCAGTTCATGCGTGAATAAACTCGAGTGGGAGAAACGACGACGAGCGTCGTTTCGGGTTGCGCATTCTGCGCGCCAGGCTTTCAGCTCGAATCAAATGATCAACTTTTCAAGGTGAGTTCCTGTCGCGGTGGTAGCCGCCATCATCATCGTCGTTTCTACCGATGTTGTGAAGTGGAACAGCCGAACCGAACAAACGGGAACGAAGACGAAAAATAAAAAGCGATTGTGAATTGAGGTGAGGCGAATCGAGCCGAACCGAGGAGGTGGTATGCAAAATCGAATCTGTCGTTCCCAACAAACGTCTGTAGTCTTTGATGCGAACTTTCCGTTCTATGACTCCGAAGCCTGCTTGTCTTTGCCCACGAGCTTCGGTACTAGAGAGGGGGAGGGGTTATGCGGGCGGGCGGTCGGTCGGGTGGATGAATGGGTGGGCTGCTCACTTGGATTCGGTGGGGAGATTCAAACAAAACATCAACGGCAACCAACACACAACATCGAGGCAGGAAGACAGCGCCTCAAACGTATGGAAGAAACGCAAAAGGACTGCAAGACAAAGACAGCAGTGCACGAGGAAGCGGAAGACGCAGCGGTCCCGAGAGTCGGGGCTGAGAATATAGCGGCGACAGGCAACGAGACAACGCACGCGAATCTCGTGCAGCGGTGGATAAACGCCAGAAGAACGGCGGGGAACGGAGGACAGAGAGCGAGAGGAGGTTCAAGAGGGTCCCCAAAACACAGAGTAGGAGGGGACGAAGAGCGTAGGGGGAGCCATGGAAGGACCGCGGCATGGAAAAGGGGTTCGAAAAACGAGAAGAGAGAGGAGGAGAGGGGGAAACGGAGAGAAAGGGGAATTAGGGGCAGATTCGGGAGACTAGAGACATTTGGGGCTCTTGCGGCGGCAAAGGGACAGAGTGGACTGTCAAGAGGGAGGAACGACGGAATAGGGAGCAGGTCGAGGAACAGGACTGGCTTATGAATGAACGGAGTCTAAAGGGTCCATTCCGACCCCACCTCAACGATGCGGTTGACATGAAGGGCAGGACGGGAGGAAAACTGAAACATCTCAGACCGACAGCTCCACAACAAATGATGCTCGCTCCCTCTCTCTATCATTCTTCTTCTCTTCCATCTTCGGTTCAATTCTTCATTTTGTTTGACTTGTCTTTACTCTACATGTTCATCCTCCGATTCTCCTCGACTATCGTTCCCTTCGCTGCTTCCTCATTGTATATCATAAGTCCCGAAGACGTAATTCTAATTCGCTGAATTGAGATCGAACCTCTACTCGGGCATCTCTGCCTCAACATCCTTTTTCTGCCAACTCTCTCCATCCGCTAGACTTCAGACGAAACGGTCGTTCCTTTTCCAAAATATTTTTCTTGAAGTCGCCACTTTCAACGATGCCACTTTCATATTTCCTGGCAGACGACTGCTTCGACCAAAATCGCTAAACCTGGGGCTCGATTCCTCATGCCATCAAGCTTTCTTCCGCCTAAACTCGTGCACAGTCTGAGTACGAGAGCGGACTCCAGAGATGACGTCGACGGAGATCCTGAGCGTCATGAGCAGCTCTCGAATCACGTGCATCTCGCCCGTGGTGATTCTCTCTTGTTTCGAGTTGATTGCTATCCGTGTCGACGAGTGTTCTATTGTTGAGGATGGCGTGTTGTCTGGATGGTGAACCTGAGAATGTTTATTACTCGCCGTATCGGTACTTCCATCGGACAACGATTGAATGCTCCGACCACAATTTAACGATAGCACGCTGAAACAGTAAAAGTTATTCCAATCGCTCCTGGCCGCAGTTTCGTTGTGCGTCGCTCTTGTTTCTCCTTCAAACCTCATTTTCCTTGCCGCTTCGGACTGCCGACACTCTTTCCGTACATATATTTTCCGCTGCGGGTCCCTCCTGTCTTCCTCTGATGGAACCCCTGAACTTCTTTTCGATTCCAAGCCATCACGGGCCGCTCACAGGACGTGAGGATCCACTCGATGAGTTTATGATAGTGCCGTGCTCGTCGGCGTCCGTATTAGTCTTAAATTATTTATTGCGGAATGATACATCGGTCCGCTACGTGGGACGGCAACGATATTTGCGCAGAGCGACAGACGGTCACGAACAAGCGTACGAACGCCAAAATGCTGGACTATGAGCAACGACAACGCGGTCGTTGATGTCGAGAAGTTCGTGCAAAAAGTCACGAACTAGAATTCAGTGTAAGAACGTCGGACAGCAGCTAATATTTAGTGTTGATCGTTCATTCGTGAAGGGCGGAGTCCGCGCGACAATTCTCATGGGTTCGACATCGCGTGAACGATAGACAAGATGTTTGATGCTTTCGACGGGAAATACAGCCTTTCAGAGAGAACACGATGGAGTCGAATCGTCGATTGTCGTATAAATATCGGATAAAGCCCAGAAATTGTTCGAATCGCGTGAAAATCGACAATCATGTCGATCGAAGCACGCGGTTCAAGTTGAAAATGAATTCAGGGCAACTTGGCCTGACCTCACCATAGCTCGTCTATCATATTTCGGCCGTCCCTTCAATCGGAGAAATTCAATCGGAAGCATCTTCCAAGTTCTCTAATTGACTCCTTCAAAACTTTGCTCGATAGAGTTAGGGTTTGCTCGGCGTCTCAGCAAGCGTAAGAGCGAGAGCGCAGGGCGACGAGCAAGGGGATCGCTGTAGAAGAGAAGATGGCAGCTTGCCGAACAAGTCGAGTTCTCTCACAGCACGACTAATGTGCAAACAATAGGCGGCGAAATTGCGAAACCAGCGAGCCAGTCCGCCGACAAGGCAAGCAGCCAGACAACCGCCCCGGCAAGCGAGCGAACCAGCGGCCGACCCGATAGCGTCGAATGCCGATCACGTAAACCAAAGCAGCTGGTATTGCTTCTGCAGACGACAATCACAGCAACTACACGTCCACATTTGCCCCTCTCACAATTTTCCTTCGAGCAATCCTCTCTCCCCCCACTCCAGCTTGTCTCTCTTCCCATTTCCTTCTTTGCCAGATACTTGAATTTTTCACGCAAACAAAGTTGATTCCCAATCTTCCATGGAGTCGCTCCTTCAGAGCTACTTTTACTCCTTTCAAATTCGAAGGAGAGGTTAGAGCCTTTGTATGGGGAGTGAAGTCCCCGACGAGACGCAAGAGTCTCAAATCTCCGAATGTCAAGTTCCGAGAATGTCAGATATTCCGAGGGTCACGACCCAATCCGAGCTCTGAATGGAGGCAATGAGGTTGTCTCGCTTGGAAACCAGTGGTATTGAGGCGAACAAAGCGCGGAATGGTAGACAACGCTCTAGTGGAAGTTGTCGAGTTCTGTGAGGTGTTGAACTGTGGATTTTGTCGTCGATGGATACGTTGTTGAGTCGAGTATACTTGTTGTGCTGGCGGGTGTGAAGAAATTGATTACGAGAGTAAAAAGTCTCTTTGCTGCTCCCGTTGCATGTTCGAAGCGACGGCCAGGGCGGGCGCGGGGTGGGGACGCGGTCCCTGGTCAAAAGTCATGACCTCACATTGGAACATAGACGATTTGAGCTCGCAATTTCGCATGTTGGGGCAATAGTGGGCCGAAAATTTCTCGACTGCCTCGACGGTCAAAACAAGGTCAGTGATCTCCACTTTTTTTGAAACTCTGAGTGAAGTTTCGTTTTTTTTTTTCTTTTTTTGTGTTTTTTCTTTTTTTTTTTTTTTTTCTTCTTCTTTTTTAATTTTTTTGTTTTGTTTTTTTGTTTTTTTATGTATTTTTTTGATTTTTCGTTGTTTTTCTTCTTTTTCTTTTCGTTTTGTGTTTTTTTTTATTTTGTTTTTTTTTCTAAGATGTAAAGAACCCAATTATGAGCGATTGATGGTAGATAAGCAGAAATGTCGGTGCCAGCTGAGATCTCTGGAAGGCGTGTTGTGGTGGAAGAGACGGCGCGGAGCAGTGATCACCATCGTCGGCGAATCCAAAGGGAGGAAGGGAGTTTCCCTGTCTTCACTCAAAAAAGCTCTTCGACGTGATTAAACTTGATTACTGAATCCACCACCGCCGCCACTACAGCGACGAGAGCCACAGAAGCAACATCAGCGAGTACATCAGCAAGTCAGCGAGCAACAGACGACCGGCTGAAACAACCCGACAACTGACTTGCTTGATACCAGTTGCCACAGCAGCCGAGTGTGCTGCGCTGCTCCTCTACGGTTGCCGGCTCGCGGCTGTTTTTTGGAACATCAGCGACCGCAAAACGGTGTAACAATAAAATATAACCTCTCCCTTCTTGCCGTTGCTTTTCTAGTTCGCGTCTCGCTAGAACTTGTTCCCAATTTCTTTCGGCGTCGGATTCCCCTATTTCGGGGACGTTCTCTCTTTTCATCTAGACGGAAATTTTCCAGCAGCCTTGAAATCTTTGCCGCAACTACCAGCTCTGGCCATCTGAGCAGCGAGCTGAGAACGAACGGGGGACAACCGGCTCTCTGACTCTGGTCCCTCTCGTGCTCCAACTGCCCCATGTTCCTTATGGTTCCGTTGCCCGCTAAAACTGCGGTTGCGAGTGGGAAAAAATAAGAGGCAGAGGCGGACTTGGGAGGGACGGTCGTCGGCCGTATGTTCGCGCGCGCGCGCGCGTGCTTGCTTGCTTGCCTTCATGGATGTATGCATGCAAAACTCAAAACAAGGCCATTTTTGCATTTCGAAACAGACTTCCTTTTCACTTCATATTCCCTCTCGGCCGGCTGGCTCTCGCCATTCTCGCCCCTCTTGTAACAAGCCCTCGTGTTTCTCCATGGCCCCTCAACACCGAGTTCGCGCTCTTTCCCACTGACGACGAGATAGAACACACACACACACACACATACAAGCAAGCAACCAACCCTAACACACAAATTCGTGCATGCATACAAACAACCTAACCATCATCGCCCTGAGCTATGCGATGAACAAAGCATCAAAAAGCAACATTCTCAATTAAACTCCCGGAGGAACTGCAACCAGCACCCTTTCTTTGTGGCTTCCCCGTCGCGGCAACGCTTCGTAGCCTCGTTCCCTTGCCTCCCTGTGACCCACACGGTCTTCTGTAGCCTCCAAACAAATACACACAGCAGAACAAGCCGAGCACAACTAGACTCTGCAACTCATAAACGTCGGAGACTTTTCATTTGAGCTGCTCGACCTCTCTGTCGACTCTAGATGGGGATTCATCTCGGGAATCGAGGATTGGGAGTGAGTGAGGAGTGATCTGCATTCGATGTGCAGAGCAAATGAATGTACGGATGCTTGGGACGCCTGGGATGACTCCCAGTTTCGACAATGAAGGAAGGCTCCTGTAATGCTATAATGGCGAGAAAAGAACAGTCTGTAAGTGGAACTCCTCACTATGATTCGAAGTCTGTTACTCAAACACCGAGGTAGCGGCAGCTTTCTGCGCTTTTCCTGAGGATCCAGTTTGCTTGGTGGAAGTCACAGCACTTACTGATTCTGGCTTCTAATGAAAGTCGATATTAAGCTTTAAGCAGTGCAATTTAATATCCAGACGCACCATCGGAAGAAACTTCGCGGTGTCGTTACCCTGTGACCCTGAGAGGTTTTCCCGTCTTCGCCAGTAGGGCACGGGCCTCGCGGAATGGTGTTTTCGTCAGCGAAAATCGTCCACATTAAAGAACGGAGCTCGTCCCAGTCAATGATCGATACAGGATCTCTAACTCAGATCGGAGGATTGCAGCTCTTTCGGCAGGGTTTGTATCGCCGGGGCATGAGGTGGGTTTTCGTACGGCGATGAAGTTGCTGGCTATCCTGGCTCGTTGGACTATAGAGAGGGAACAAGGTGAAGTGGAGTGTGGACATGAGAACGAAGCGAGTATTGGACTCGGCGGACAAGTGAAGGGGGGACGCAGGAAGGCGGGTAGGGCTCGTTATTGAGATGGAGGACGCAAACGCCTCTAACAAACAGGGAAGAAAACAACCGCAAGGCACGTCTCAGACTCTAGCACCGTACCGCCGCCGCTTCTCTCGGACTGGACTAACTGACTTCTCGCTGGATTCGCTTCCCCGTCGCACCCACTGAAGTCCACTTCAAACGACTCCAGTTTGAAGCATTCGATGTGACTTCGGCGTGTACCGCTTTCCCGGTGAGGCAACGACCGTGTAAATGAGAGACGGAGCAGACTCTGAAAGAAGGAAAGGCCTGGGAGAACAGCGAAGCTGGGTGTGCCTGGAGGAGAAAACTCGCAAGACTGCGGTCGGACTGCAGAGCAACCTAGTAGGCAAACTGGTTGCCAAAATGTAACACGGACAGGTGGACGAATCGGCTGCCAGACCAGGAAGGCGAAGTAATAGTTGCTTGGTTGGCCGGCCGGTCGGTCGGTCGGTCATAGGTATGGTAATGGTTCAGGCAGAGTTATATTGGGTAAATCAAAAAGTTCGTGCCGTTTTTCCCCTATTGATAAGTACCAGGAATCAAAGGCTCTAATATTTATTTATTCTATGATGTATTGACCGTTGTGAGCCATGACCTTCTCCCAACGTCCCGGCAGACTGTCGACCCCCTCCTCCCAAAACGTCTTGGTTTTCTTTTTGAAAAACTGATCCAAGTATTTTTTCATATCTTCCAAGGAATCGAAATTTTCATCTCTAAGAGAATTCTGAAGGGATCGANTACCGCCGCCGCTTCTCTCGGACTGGACTAACTGACTTCTCGCTGGATTCGCTTCCCCGTCGCACCCACTGAAGTCCACTTCAAACGACTCCAGTTTGAAGCATTCGATGTGACTTCGGCGTGTACCGCTTTCCCGGTGAGGCAACGACCGTGTAAATGAGAGACGGAGCAGACTCTGAAAGAAGGAAAGGCCTGGGAGAACAGCGAAGCTGGGTGTGCCTGGAGGAGAAAACTCGCAAGACTGCGGTCGGACTGCAGAGCAACCTAGTAGGCAAACTGGTTGCCAAAATGTAACACGGACAGGTGGACGAATCGGCTGCCAGACCAGGAAGGCGAAGTAATAGTTGCTTGGTTGGCCGGCCGGTCGGTCGGTCGGTCATAGGTATGGTAATGGTTCAGGCAGAGTTATAGAACAACAACCTGCTCCAATCGCGGGAAAACGTCCTTGGCTTCGAGTTTGCGGAGTAGTTTCGATGGAGGAAGGTTTCTGCCGATCGCTCAAGGCCTCCGTAAAAGGAAACATGTATGTACAATTATAATGATATTTTTTTTTCAAGCTCAAAGCGTTGATTGTGACATTGCAGATCAAATAACGGATAAGATTTCACTACATTGAGCCAGTCGGGAATTCCGCGAGGCCGTTTACGGTGGTGAACTCAAAGTTTGAGTGCTGAAGAAATCTGGTTCGATGATTACGTTTGATCAATTTGAAAAAACTTATGTAAAAATAAGAAATTCCCGAAGCTTTCCCAAACACGAGAGTTTTCATACTTGTTGATTTGCATTCTCGACAAAACTTCCGCAGTTTATTCTTTCACATGTAGTAGTTGTGCGATTCCGCCGTTGAGTCGTGTCGACAGTAATCCAAATCGTTACAACGAACAGACCCACCTCTCAGAACCGTTTTGTTTGACTCGTTGAATGACAGACTTGGCATCTGTGTTAGATCAGATAGATCCTACGAATACCTGCCCTGGAAGCATCTCCGTGTATCGTAACGTGCGAACATTCGCAGTCAGAACACTGCAAAGTCTCTCGGCGGTTGGATGCGACCCAAATCATCTGTCAAAAATATTCGCCTCTAGATCCGGGTCGAATATTATTGTGAATACAATCTATCTTTCAAACACCATTTACTTCTCAGATATCGGACGGATCTGGGATCAATGTCACGGAGGATGAACAGATGTCAAGTCAAAAATCAAACAATCCTCATAAGATAGTTCACTAGATTCTCAGTGGTCGCTGCGCAATACTCGCGCTAGAGTTCATGAAACACTTTTCTATGCTATGTTTCTTGACTACGATTTCGCCCGATTCGGCTCCGAAGTGAATCCGTGTCGCTGTCCGTCACATTCATGGGGTATATTTCCCGCATTGACAATAAACCGATCAGAAGTCAACTCCGTAAGAGAGAGTGAACGGTACGAGGCCTGCACAACACATGAATTTCGGTGACGTGAAAATTCGTGGCCGTCGGCGGTGGAAATTTCAGAACCTCGAACCCTAACAGTCTGGAAAACGTGCATCCAGACCCCACGCGTGGCCCCGCCACCACGGAATACCGGTGCGTTACCGACCACGATCGCCAGCGTCAACCGTCAAGTTTTCAGGGGTCGATTTCTCGTAGAGGTGATTGCTGCCAACGGACAAGCTGGGATACGTGCTCGAGAGCTCGCGAGTCCCGGAACGTTTCCGTCAACGTTGAACGATGAAAAAATTATTGACTTCCCATAACCTCTAAATAACAATCGTATATAATGTTGAACACGACTGAGCGATACACTGGAGGGTGGAGCACCAAGGAAAAAGATGCTGCAGAAACCATTTTCGAGAGGCGGTTGTCTGCAGTGTGAGGGGGGCTCGACGAGATGACGGACATTCGTAAGTTCAGAGGAGGAAGCCAACAGTTGCAAGACAGAGCCATCGAGCGAGCTTATCAGACATTCGTACGACCTGGGAAGTTGAACGTGCTGATGCTGAATTCACAGAAGAGGGCTCAAAGAAGAGCCGGTGAACCACGCTCCTGAGACCTTTTCCAGTCACCGCTAGATCTCGACAGTCGATCCGAACAACTGGAAGAATCGAAGACGAGAGTCCTCTTGAAGTCGGTTTTATTCCTGAGGAACCGTTCACAGAACCTCCGACGGAGAGTCTACGCCGAACACGATTTCATGATTTTCGGCATACTCTGCTGACAAAAACACCGGGAACAACGATGAAGTCCGCTGCACGCGAAAATGAACAAAGTTCGTCCTCATACTGTTTGAAAAAATCCATCGATGCAAAGGTGAGTAACTAGTAGAATATCCACTCAGAAACCATCACGCCGGCTATTGGTCCCCGATCTACGGTTTCAGCCGTGTCCTCCAAGATTTCTCTCCTGGTCATGGATCCGCATTAACGGGATGGCGTCAGAATCAGTTGGAAGAGGCGTGTGTGGAATCCAGCAAGAAATAAGTACCCTAGAAAGTCGTTCCAGAGACCACGAATTTGAGATGAAGATGAGTAGAGAGCCATTAACGGAGAAACTCTGAATGCTTCCGTAACTGCTTTGCTGACTACCGACCCGTCCAGGGCGGGTCGACCATCAGCCGATCAAGCCAGTGAGAGGATGTGGTTTGGACGAAAAACAGACACACTTGGGGCCTGCTCCGATCAAAAGCTTCCATTGAAGCGCAAATGAGTCATTCGGTTGATCGGATCTTTGGATTGTTCCACTCAGGACGTCACTGAAGTCAGTATATCTCGCGATCGTCTTTGCCTTCGCGATCGTTGCTGCGTGCTCTTAGAAACGTGAGCACAACGGGAGAGGTGATTCCGCCAAGCAACGCTTCTCTGTGCCTGGCGGAAGAGCCGAATCACTTTTCATCCCAACGCGTGGCCTCTTGGATTTTTACATAATGAGGAATTTCCGACGTGAAAATCGAGATCAGCAGAAGTTTAGCGCCGGAGCATACGAGGTATTTCATTCAATTCAGGAGCTCAACACGCGTTTCCGAAGAGAATATCGCTTCCTTCAGAATGTTTCACGTGAACAGCAACTCTATCGCTCTGCCTGTCCCAGCACAGATCCAAGGAGCAACACGATCAACAAGAGTCCTCTCTAAAAGTTGAGCAGCCAGATGGAGCTACGATGATTTTCCGTTTTCGCCTCGACCTGACTGAAAATTTCTCGGAGTCAGAAATCTGGGAATCGTCTTTCCCAGAATGTAGCTGTGATTCTTGTACCCTTCCGTCCTCCGTGATTTTTCTTCAACACAATATCGGCTGTGCTACCTCCGAGAGTATCTGGACCTTCAATTGACGGTTTTCGATCACGTACATATGAGGAGTCGATTCCCAAACGGAGTTGAGTCCAATTTTGACGATTCTCGTTTTTTGATCGATATCGACTCAGACGCGTATGCCGCATCGAATGCAAGCATCGGTTCGGAGCTATCTGCCCGTTATCCATGCTAAAAAACGACTCAAAATGAGATTCATTTCCAAAACGGGTCAAGTTCAACGGTAGTCTATCTAGAAGGAGTCAAAACCACTAAATCTTCGGAGAAAATTCTCTCACTCCACTTTAGCGTGATGGAGAGGTTAATTCCAATGTTAGAAACAACGAATTATTCTTCAAGCGTTCGAAGGCTGATACCTTCTTTTCTTGAACCATCAATGCGAGCAGTCGTGATACGACACCTAAAAACGTCGATTCCGACTGTTTTTCCAATGTTCATCTCCAAAAAGCGTTAAGTCCAAAGGACCTCATTGCTTTAGCCGCCTACACAGGACTCATTGATTTGCGAGTTAGCTTTCATTATGCTCACGATTCCGTCACCCATCGCTTACCGAAGTTTCATCGTGATCCTGTGCATTAAGAGCATCCTAGTAGAAAATGTCGATTATCTCGAAATAGGAAAAATGGACTTAACTCCGTTTGGAAATCAACTCCTCATATATTTCTGCTACCGGAACTGCGATCGCGAATTCGGTAGCAAGGCATCCAAAATCTTCAGCTTCTCTAACATCGTGACCTTAAGTAAGTATCACCACACGGGAACTTCGGTCATGGCTATTCGAGTCTGTCCCTCAGCGAACTCATGAACGGACATTATTGA
Organism: Neoseiulus cucumeris; assembly: GCA_021527715.1. NCBI lineage: Eukaryota > Metazoa > Arthropoda > Arachnida > Mesostigmata > Phytoseiidae > Neoseiulus > Neoseiulus cucumeris. The sequence continues at coordinate 160,458 of JAJSRV010000115.1, read as the reverse complement.
CGCCTGACTTTTCTGTTTTGATATTGCAAAGAATGATGAAAGGCTGCATGAACCGCGACAGACCAAAATTCCATCGGGATCCGCCGCTCGAGTGCGGCACCCTGAAGTACAGGATGATGATTTAAGAATGATGCCCAAAATCAGAGCTCTAGTCATGACTAGGGCTGGGATTTCTAAGAAATGCATGTTTTTGTAAATATATGCACATTCCGCGGTCTTACATCTTTCTATGCATAGTTCGCCAATTATCGCATCCGAACGTTTTCTTGAAGAAGTTTTCGCCAGACCCTGGACGATGTATTCACAATCGCTTCGCGAAAATTGCTTGATAGTATTCGAAAAGGAGAATATTCGGTAATTCCACGACTTGCCCACGACGATCAGTGTTGGAATCTCACGGCCGGTCGCTTGAGAAATGAGAGTGTACTCCGAGAGGAACGGCGATGCCATTTCCATCGAACCGTGTCCGGTACGAGGCATTCGTTCTCGCGATCGATTTTCTTCATTGTCTCGCCAACATCCAATCCGGTGTTTGACATTTGCATCCCGGAGATCGAAACTTTCCAATATTTATGATGAGAAGTTAGTTCATTATCACAGGATCACACCATGCGATGCTCCCAGGCAGCGTTCATGGGCTGTCTACCGCCACGATTTCTTACCTATCCCATCGGTACGGTGAAAATCGAAAATTCCCATATTTTCCGTGGATGATATCAAAGAACTCATCGCCGTTTTATGAGCACTTCTAGGTTCTCTTCAGTAGCTCATCATAGGAGAGCTATACATAGACCCTCATCGAGAGGAATCTTTGCCTCACTCAATGAGTCGTCAGATCAATTTAAGGAATAGTTTGATGATTCTCCGTTGTTTTGCTTGAATCACCAAATCACAAACCGGGAGCCTGTCTTGGATCAGAAAACTGCGGCGAAAACCAGCCCTGAACTCATGAAATGTCCCCTTCCACGGTGTTGACAAGTTTCTATCGTTCAAGAATCTATTTGTTCTGTTGATGGTGTTTCTAAAATGGTGCGGATTCTTCGAGGTATCATGATCCTTGTGAACATTTCTTCGACTAACGTAGTTTGCTTTGTGCGTGAATGCAGCCAAACTTTTTGTGAGTCCTTCTTTTCTCACATCATTCTTAAATCTCACCGCAGTGCGCGCACAACGAGCCAATAGGGATGAAGAGATGAATAGACAAAGATAGAAGGAGAAAAAGAAATGACCGAAGTACCTTTCTCAGGGAACCCGAGTCTGGGGTGCTGCTAAAATTGCACCCGCAGACGAAGTTTTCAGAAGAAAAAAAGAATGGAAAAGACAGAGAATGCGAAATGGTTTTGTCATTGTTCTGGCGAATGCCGTCTCGTTTGGAGGCAGGCCGACCCTAAGCCAGCCAGAGCTGTCAAAGAAAGTTAAAAGAGCGAAGAGCAGACGCGCACACAGTGTTTTCTTCAGCCGCAACATGCCAGTACGAATGAGCGAATCTTCGAATTGCGTTGTTAAGGACGGCACGCGATCAAATGCGCAACTTAGCTGTTGTGTCCGCTGTTGCTGTCGTCCTTGTCATCGTCATTTCATTTAATTCCAGGCACACTTTAACCACCGACTATCTTTCAGGCTGACGTGTTCAGTCGTTCGGAGCCAATCCCAACAAATTTTTTGAGAAGAAATGAAGAACGCTTGGAATTCCCGAAGCCTTGATTCTGGCGTTTCTTGAGACTTTGACGGATATCTTTTCAAACCAAAACGTTCCGCGACTATGCTTACGGAGATCCTTGAAATCCGGGAATCTATCTGGGATTTTCATTAAGGAATTCTGCAATCAGATACAGTCCCTGGTGCCTAAAGTTGCTGTGTTTTTCAGATCAAGAATCCGTCAAGTCTCGTTTGCTCTTTCATGATCGATAGAATGACGAAAGATCGTACACCTCATTCGCATCAGATACTTCACCTTCTGTGAAAGGTTCTTCTTAACGTTGCATGAAGTTTCGACCCGGAGGTTGTTCGACGATTCGAATCCGAGAGATCATCTCATTCGAAAAGTCAGATTCCCGACACCGTACTGGCCCATCGTTGTTGCTCGACACGCTCATTGATTTCATCTGCTTGAAACCGCCTGTCATACAAAGAATGATTTTTCGCTGACTATTCAAGGTGGAGAAACCTTCGAGTTTCGATAACAATCCAAGTTCCCTTTGAATTTGAGTCGTGAGCAATGCATTGATATCTAGCCGTTCGAGCTGAGCCCCGAAGTCTCTTCCGGCACTGCTGGAATGGCTGATAAGCATTTTGAGCTCGTTACGATGATCTTCACGAAATTTCAGACGATACAGTCAAGGTTCGTTGCATCGTAGAGGCATATTGCCCTGCAATATATTCAACTCTGATTCCCGCATGGTTCCTATAATCTGAAATAATGCCCCATCTGCACTGTATACATGAAGAGTATCCTTTAGGAGTGAATTCGTTCCGAAATGGCATCACAATACGATTACAAATTCAGATGATTTCAGTCAGGGTATTTATTTCATGAAACACGAGAGTTTACAGAATTTGTTTACATTTTTACAAAAATTGCTGCTTGGAGGATCAAGCATTGACCAGACGCGGCTGTAACCATTCACGACTCTTAGGGTGCGGGATTGACCGAGTCAGCGGAATCTCTAAATTTGGCCTTACTTGGTTCACCAACCACCACCTCCACCTCCACCACCTCCGGACCATCCACCGCCTCCACCTCCACCAGACCATCCTCCACCTCCTCCTCCTCCGTGGCCTCCACCACCACCTCCACCGCCTTTGATTTTGGTGACAATATAGGTTTTCTTGCTTCCGCCACCACCTCCTCCGCCGGACCATCCACCACCTCCACCGCCTCCGCTGGACCATCCACCGCCGCCACCGCCTCCGCCGGACCATCCTCCGCCGCCGCCGCCGCCGCCTCCGCCGGACCATCCACCACCTCCTCCACCTCCGTGTCCTCCTCCTCCTCCTCCACCACCCTTGATTTTGGTGATTATGTAGGTTTTCTTGGTTCCGCCGCCTCCTCCACCACCGCCGGACCATCCGCCACCACCTCCTCCTCCTCCACCGGACCATCCGCCGCTACCTCCACCACCGCCTGACCATCCACCGCCTCCTCCACCTCCACTGGACCATCCACCTCCTCCTCCTCCACCTCCGCCAGACCATCCTCCACCGCCTCCTCCGTGGCCACCACCTCCTCCTCCTCCACTAAGCTTTGTGACGATGTAGGTCTTTTTCACGCTTCCGCCACCTCCACCATGGCCACCACCTCCTCCTCCTCCGCCCGACCATCCACCGCCACCTCCACCTCCACCTCCTGACCATCCACCGCTACCGCCACCTCCGCCTCCGGACCATCCGCCGCCGCCGCCGCCGCCACCTCCGCCTCCGGACCATCCACCTCCACCACCACCGTGACCACCTCCTCCTCCTCCGCCACCATTTTTGATTTTGACGATGTAGGTTTTTCCGCCGCCTCCGCCACCTCCACTGCCGCCGCCGGACCAGCCGCCACCACCTCCGCTGCCGCCGCCGCTGGACCAGCCGCCACCACCACCGCCGCCGCCGCCGGACCAACCACCTCCTCCGCCGCCTCCGCAGTAGGCGGCTCCGAGAACCGCACTCAGAACCAACTGTTTAAAAACAAACATTAGTAATTCTATCCGGGCACTGGGGACCTCATCTCACTATCAGAGGAGTTTCTAAAATCGAACTTCAAACTGAAGCTATGGTCAGCTGAAGTTTCTTGGAAAACACCTACCAGTGCTTTCATGGTTTGTAATACTTGGTTTCCACGTAGCAAGGGATTTTATAGGGAACCTGGCGTTTGGGGCAAGAGTGTTGCATGGGCAATCCTTCAACAGAAGGGCAAAGGGTCAGAAGTCCTGACGAAAAGCTCAAACTTCTGACAATTGTAAGTGACATTTTATGGGGCCACTGCTTAGCCAGACTCCGGTTAACCGCCATTCGGAATCTGAACAACTTGACGTCTGACTAAAACGGTCGAACTTACGATATCAGTTTGCGGCGACGAGGGTCAACAATCGCTTTGTGGGCAGCTGGCCTGGATCACTTAAAGTCGCGGCTGATCAAGGGATTCTGTGGCAGAAGAACGAAAGACAGCCCAGACTTGTGTAGTGAATACTATTTCGAAACTCCTCCAGTGACCGATACGTCGAGTGATTGTCGTGACTACAGCCACTGGTCAGGGATACACAATTTCGTTTCTGGCACTCAGATAAACGATGAACATCTCGACACCTGAAGGTAGAATTTCTTTCTGATCGAAGAATTGAATCACGGGTCTTGGGATGATGATGATGAGATTATAATGAAGAGTTCTTAAGGGGATCCATATGGCCATCACACGACGCGAGGGTTAATCCCACTACTTGAAATTCATTGATTCTGCAGAAAGCTTGATCAAGTGGGCGGATCAGTTACTTCTGTGAGCGAAAATTATAATGACGGATCGCGGGATCAGAATCCTTAGGTATAATTCTTTGTCCGGAGATACTATGAATGTTTTTCTGTGCACGGGGGAAAACTTCAGTGCTATGTACCACCACCGTACCCGAGGGCCTCGAGAGTTTATGATGCGAACCTCATCACTCAACAAAAGTCTCTCCTGATTCATGACGACGACTGTAATCGATCAATGATCATTGCACTGTTAGATTGGAGACCTCAACTCTAGCAGTTCCATCCTTCAGAACGACATCCTCACTTGAAGAAGAATCTAATCGACATCTCTCGACGCAGAATCACTCCCCGCATTCGAATTCGGACGTTGTCAGAGCTGACAAGGATTCGGGTGAACCCAGAAGACTGAGGTCGGAGCTTTGACAAGGGTTTCGGAAGATTATCCCGCGAATTGGCAGCTCGGAATCCTATGACCAAACCATGGCTGACAGCCGCCAGAAATCGCCACAGGAACAGAAATCTACGTGAACCCACCTCGAAAGTGTAACGGCGAGCGTTAGGGTAAATAAGCGCATGGTCGAACTCCTCGTGAATTTCAACTGACTGAGCGGGACAGAATACTTTGCCGAGACGAACAGACAACGACCCATTCACGGTAAGAAAAGTGCGTTCCACACAAAAACAACGCGCATCCGCAAAATACTTCCATTTTTCGCGACTTCTCAATAAAAATGTTGATATTTGCGTTGACTCACTGGTGACATTGTGAACTTCGAGTCAGAACATATTTAAATTTTTGTGTGGATTATGCAGAACCGCAGGTTGCTTGGGCTGCTCAAAAGCTTCATCTCCGATGTTTGAACTGTTTATGATCCGTAGTCGCAGCGCTAGGGGGAGCGAAAAGGCAAGAAAAGATGTTCCCCTACGTAACAGAAAATGCATGTACACGAAGTGTCTTCCCCGAGCGACGGTCTTCGATTAGCGGGTCATGACCTTCTGAAGTAGCTGAATCGCGATTCAATAATAAGAGTCATTCCTGAGATGAGAGGCATAAAACGAGGAAAAACATGCCTGAAGGAGGATATTTTCATCAGTTCATTGAGATGAAGCAAACAGAGCTACCGACTGGGCCCGTGGCGGCGCAGAGTCATTCCTGTCGATGAGACAGAAAGTTTCCCGAAACAAACAAAGATATTGAGTTCGAGTAAATTGTGCCGTCCACACTTGGGGTGCAAAATGCGCGAAACTCCTCACTGCAGCCGTGAGCTTTTTGAGTGTTTTGAACATAGCTTGTCAGAGCGCCAGCTAGCTGCGACTCGTGTATGACACAGCTCGAAAGTCATCGACGACTCCGTAATGACACTCGGACATTCATGGGGGCCGGCGGAGTTTTGTAGTTTTGCAGTTGTCTTCGTGAGGGATAAGTCATCCGTCGACGTCTGAGATGCTGAAGGCTTGAAATGAACCTCGCAGCAGTCGTCGATCAAGGACGCCCGTTAGAACTGATGACAATTCACAGACTTAGCTATTGTGCTCTAACGATAGAAAACTGCCAAACTTTTCAAATTCGAAATGGGGGAGTGAATGCGTCAACATCTAGAATCCATGAGACACGGATTCCGAGAAGAACGTAAAAAACAAGCTTGGCTCGTACAATCGAATGTTTCGTGCGCTTGAACTTCATACCTCTGTTCGTGAGTTCCCATGTCCTTCCTAAAAATGACAATTCGTCCCGCATGGCTTCACGTCCGCTTAACTTCTCTTGCCAGCATTAAACCGTGCATCCGATCGATTATTATTCACTGTTTATGGCAAACAGCTTTCTAGAAAAGTGGAAGTTGCCACTGCCTTTTAATCACTACCAGTTAGCGGAGGTATTAGGACGAGAATAGCAAGATCCCAAGGATTCTTCGATCAATTAAGATCGTGGATGAATATAATTTCTGTGGTCAATCGCGCCATTAGTCTCACAATCGGAGCCACTGGGCACACTCGGGCACGTGAAGATTTCGTAAAGGCCGACGTGGCCGTCATCCGCGATGTAAAAAGCGTCTTCTCTTATGCAGTATGGTCTGCTTAATTCGCTCCCTTCTACAATCATGTATTCTAAATTAAGCGGATAGCGAATCATTGGCACATGTCTCCAAAATGGCTCGTTTTCTATGCATTCTACGAAAGTCCCGTTAATTCCGATACCGGACAGAATTGCACATTATTGGACTCTGCTTCCAATACTTTTATCATTCAATGTAAGTGGGAGAGTTCGTCTATGAGTGCGGATCAGAACTCGTCACTCAGGGAATTGTACATTTTTCTATTCATCGATCTGAGGTCAATGCAGCGCAGCTCATGGGTGGTCCGGACTCCGGACTATGAATATTTTACAGTGGCGACGATAAACGACGGATGAGAATCGTACAATCGATCAACAGCGGTAAGAGTAGGATTGGGAAGCTTTATCAGCTTCCTGCGCAGTCGATGGGTCGCGAATGTTGGCTCGCACAGAAAGCATCCTTCGAGTAGCCGGCGACGCCGACGTCGGGATTCGAGTCTGACGCTGACGCTGTGATCTCCCATTCGAGCTAGTGTCGACGCGAATAAGTATCACCGCTTTTCCCGCGACGACCTCGTTGACCGAACCATCACACAATGCTCCAGCAGTTTCTATAATAGATTCATGGATGGATAATAGATCGATCCCAATGGCTTCGTACTGATCGCGGAACTGGCTGTCTTCATTCGTCTAAGTATGAGGAAGGAAAGCTCTGACGTGACTTCTCACTTCGTACCTTTATTTGCACAGGTTATAGCTCAATCTTATTCCATTTTTTGCCAGTTGTTCATAAAGAAATTCAAGCGACACTGTCTTTTTTCAATTCCATGCTTCACCCCAAACCTGACTCACAATCCGTCCGGATGAGGGGTCTTCGAATATTGTGAATACAGTTTACGCGTACTCCCTCCACGCATCTGGCAGTAAACGCGCGAATCCGGTGAATCGCGAAGAACGATTCAGAAACCTCAGAAGTGAATTTCTGATTTGGTTGACGCCATACCACCACACTTAAACCGTAACCTAGAGCAATTTTTGAGACGCCACACAGCAACATCGTCGATGATCACTCGGAGTTCATTGGAAAAAGAATGTTAAATCGTCATCAACACGGCAGTTCTCCGATCGGGTAGCTCCACTCGAACTTAACGACCCGAATCTTGTGCCAGGAAAATCAGATTCCAAAAGCTGGATCTGGTCCCTCGTGACTTCAAACAATCCAGACAGTCAGATCACCTTCCGATAGGTGCAAGTTGTACGGTAAGAAGCCTTTCGTACAGTCGGACGAAGTTTCTGCTTGCTTCCAGAGGCTGAAATTCGGTTAAGTCGCAGGTGAAACGGTGTCTTTCCCCCAAATCATACCCGAGCCGCACTGTCTTCTTAGAGCTTCAAATATCGGGTGGAGTTCTGACTTCCGAAAGTGAGCGGAAAATTCGCTCAAGCTCTCGATGAGCTTCTTACGATCGCTCACCACATGAGACGAGCGTGGCTCATAAAACTGAGCGGACATTCTCACGAATAGAAGAGTTGAAAAATCAGAATTTACAGTTTGGTGAGATATGAACTAAAGGCACTAGCTGTCCTCCACCGACAGAGCTCCGGAGAGGATTTGTCAGAAAACTCAGTCTAACCTTAACCAAGTGTTATCCATTTGATCATTGCACAGTCCCCAAACTCAGCCGAGCGGAATCTCTCAATACATAGAATGCATCTCACCGAATGTTTCACCGGCAAGATTCGGAGAATCTCATGAAAATAAAGCTGTCGTGAACCTAATACCTGATGACTAGTGAAAGACCTCGGAGTTTTTGGCGAGAAAATAGAGGAGTTTCAGGAAACATTCTTTGAACAAATTCAGAAAATGAGCGAGATTTCCCCAAAAAAAAAAAGACAAAACCGTGATCACTAGTAATGACTCTGCTTCTGGGGAAAATTTTGAAATCACAGCTCTCTCAGCCGGACGACACGCCACCCGTCGAGATTCAAGGCCGTGGAGTTTTCTTCTTCGCAGAAGCGAATCGAGGCACTCCGGCTCGGCCCAGAGGTCACAACGAGGCTCAGCCTCTGACGAAACAGAAGGCGTGACTCAAGGAGTTCAAGGAGGAATCAAAAGATTCCCTCATTGACCCAAGGGGACCCGGAAAAGGAATTGGCGAATCACGTCTTGCAAACGCTCATACTTGTGGATGTTGTCATGACCAAACCCGAATCGTTTCTCGAACGCCAGCATAGAAACGAAAGCCCCTTCTTTCTCGACCCGATATAGGAACCATGCTTCGTAAAGGTCCTTGTCCAGGATGAACGGAACTTGTTCGTCATCTTCGGCGTGTAGAATCAGCACGGGTACCTCTAGCGAGACTCGTTGCAGAGCGTTGGTCGAGTTGTAGTTGATGGTGACGTCGTCCGTCGCTGACTTTATGACGCAAGATCTGAAGAAAGGCAGAATTCCATATCGATTCAACTCCTCCCCGAGTTCTATACGACGCGCGACATCGGACAGCGGGGCTTCTAGAATGAGACCCCCGAACGGTACGGAAATGTTCGCCGCCAAGTCTATAGCGATGGCAGCTCCAAAAGAGTGGCCCCAGAAGAAGATCCTTTCCAATGGAACAACGTCGAGAACCGTATCGAGGATAGCGATTGAGTCTTGAAGAATCGTTTCCCGGGACGGTAAATTGTCCGAGCTTTCTCCTGAACCTTGATAGTCGAAGGTGAAAACGTGGGCATCTATTTTTTCGGCCAGGAATTTAGGGATATCTAGATACTTCCCTCGATGTCCAGGTAACCCGTGGAAAAATATGAACACTGGTCCTTTTTTGCAGCAGTCCTTGATCTCTTCAGCACATGGACCGCCTCTAGGGGGAATATACCACAGACCGAGATGGATGTTGTTCCCGTAACGGATAGAGTAACTCATAGGGCAATGCAAGCCAAGAATTTCAGGCCTAGCGTAGTCGAAATCGTCGTCGGCCGACGACTGTAATATGAGCCACCTGCGGAAATCAGACGATGCGCAGAACAATGACGGGAGAATGACCGACAAAGTAATCACGCCCGACAGAAGGATGATTCCAAAGAAGCTACAACAGCAGCACAACCGTCGCGTGGCTTGTGTTTCGGGTTTCAGAAATTTGTAGCATCCGCGGCAACTCTGCGCCGCGATTGACTTCGCTTCGTCGAATTTGGTGGGAGTAGGAGGACGGATAACTTTCTCTGCAAAAGTTACGAAAAATTAGAGGGAAAAAATTTCAATTATGGCTCCCAGTTCTCGCGTACAGGTTTCGAATATGTACCATCGAGCTCCGGGCATGCTTACCAACGAATTGATCGATCTCGAGCTCAAAAGTTCGCGCAGCTCCTCTGATGTTTTTTGCCGCCTGTTTTTCATTGTAAACAAAGTCACCGGTTGGCAGTTCGGCGTAACGTGGATTCGACCTCACGAGAATCAGACCTCCTTCGCAAGATAATTGGGCGCAGCAGAAGGAGAATAATACTCTCAAGGCAACGTTCGTGTCTGGCGGAGTGCCATTCAGAATCACCCAGTCGGGGTAGACCTGGAATTGTCGTCGAGATCAAAGTTAGATTTGAATTGAGAACCGCATTCGGTTTTGAATCAATGAACTCGGCGAGGAGTTGGTTAGCTATTCCTAGGTCGTCCTAAAACTAACTCTGAGTATCATTTCCTCGACTGACCTTGTAGTAAACGGGCAAGACTAGAGAATACATTGAGATCACAGCATCATGTTCATTTTCAAGTAGCAGTTTCTGGGCATTGATGATGATGGTGGAACCTGATTCCTCGAAAGCTGCTGTACCGGATTCCACGAAATTTATTAGAAGGGAGGAGCCAGAGACGAGATTCTGAGCCCTCGGGAGAGAATCCACTGTGACGAAACGGTGTTCTTTCAGGTTCGAGTTTTGACCAATGGCTTCCTCTCCTGTGAGAGAATGTCTCGTGAGTATCTTAGATCTTTTTGATCGATTTCTGCGGGCGGAACTGAGCGAATCCTCGATTCTATTGCGAGAGTAAGAAAGATATCTGATATTTCGAATGGTCGCAGACTTCTTCAAACTCACCAATGGCTTTCACGGGGGAACCAGCGGAAAGTAGACGCGTTTTACGATTCAAGTTCTCGAGCATCTGGATCACCGCCGAATCTGCTGCAGGATTTGGTTTCTCATAGAGGTTACAGATCCCGTTCCCTGCGGCTCGGCATCCCAGGTATCGGATCCTCGATCGTACATCTTCTATGGATTTGTTGTGACTGAGACACTTCCAGTACCGCTTCAAAACGGTGATCACGTTTCCTATGCTCTCCACAACGCTGAAAGGTTCAAACTCTGTTCTTAATCGACATTCGAGACATCGCGATGCATCGGGAGGGCATCATGGTCCGAGAAATAACTCGACAGGGACTCATTCAACCATTTCATCTCCACGATCAAGGAGAGACTCACGTCGGATCGGTACTTCTCGAATCCCTCCTGATATTAATCATCCTGGGACAGGGGTCGTTCAACAACGTTTTCAGAACGAGAGCGACGCCTTCAGCCACAGCGGGTATGCAGTAACCACCTTCGAGAATGACGCTCACCGGTGCGAAAACTTGAAGCATGCGTGTCATATGAGCGAACATTGCAGGCGTGAGCCGCATTCCGCCTTCGGGATCTCCAAGTGAAGCACCAAAGCCGCAGGATACTGCGATAAGAAGAATTAGTAACGGCCCTCCTGTACTAGAATAGGTATCTCAAGTGGCCGGGAAAGTGACATCGAAATTTACCCAAAATCAGTTTCGGCCTGTATTCTGCAGTTATTGGAAGGAGAAGCTGGTGGAAAATTGTCAGGTAGTCCCAGTTCTCCAAACCGAGTCTGTTGAGTGGAACATTGATGTTGTATCCAGCTGCGGTATCTCTACCGATCTGATCGAAATCCGATATCCGAAGTTGTGGCCAGAACGTTCCGTGTTCGTATCGATGTATGGAGAAACACAAAACTCGAGGATCGTTGTAGAATGTGTTTTGAGTTCCTTGACCGTGGTCTATATCCCAATCAACAATGAGAACCCTGAAAGAGTCGAGATATTTTCACGACGATCGCTCAGAGTCCCGATCTCTATACAGGGGGTTACCGCTTGTAGATATCCATGCCTGACTCTTGACCGGAGACTCACCGCGGAACTCTCAAAACGTTGACGGCATATCTCGCAGTCAGGGCCACGTTGTTGAAGAAACAAAATTTGCTGAACTCCCCACTTGAAGCATTGTGGCCCGGGGGTCGGATCAGAGCCAAACCGTTATCCAAATTCCCCTTGATAATCTGGAACAGGGATATATATTGAGTTGTGAAAACTTCAGACGAAATATGGACAGTTGCATCGCGCTCTGTGTATGAATTCGCTTTCATCAATCTGTCAACGACTCCTTCATCGTACCTCGACCGTGAGGTCGATGGCGCAGCCGGCAGCGCGGACAGCGACATCGTAGGTGTTTTCATTGGCAAAAACGGCATCAAAGCGGGAACAGAACTGTTTGAGGTTGTCGGGTTCCGGCGAAAGTTTTGTTCTTTCGAGGTCCTCTATTTGGTTCGATGTGTGCAGCAGCCGCAGCTCTTCTTTTGTGGCGTCGCGCGGCTGAAAAGGTCGAGCTGTCAACCACTTGTCGGCTCATTATACGTGAAGTGATTACTGTAGTATCATCAAATTTTACTCAAGCACTCAGTGATTCATCTTCATTTCGACTCCTTCCGCCGTTTCGATCTCTCGTACAATGGTTTCAGATTCAAAAAAAAAAATATTTTCCCCGCTGTTTTGCGAATTTCGAGAGATTTCGCAACATCGGCAGTCAGACCCAAACTCACCTCAATAACTGTGCAGCGCTCGACCAATCCGTGATTTCTGATGCTTTCGAGGCATTTTATGTACCTCTCTGGGCTCTCGGGATGCGTTGAGTCCCACGGAGAAGAGTGTTTGGTCAGAAACTCATCGTAAACCAAACCCGTTCGACTCATTTTCAGCTTGGCGAATAACCGATGGCTTCAGGGAACTTCAGATTTCAGTTCATCGTTTGAATGTTTGTCATCGGAGTTGAAAAATCAGTAGAGATCACACAATCTCGCGCGACTCGACAGTCGCAGTCAGTTCCGTGAGCTGTTCCTCGTCTGAATTATCCGTGAGTGTGCGTCAGCGCCACATTGAGTTCACCGAGCGACGGCTAGACATTTTCGGCACCTTTGAAATGGCTGAGGACCAGGACGAAGCGCATTCCGGAGCGACAGATACAGTAAATCCCACTTCACTCAGCTGCTTTCTCCACGCAACCAGTAGTCACTGGGTGTTGCTTTGAGTGTCACTTAAAGACCTCCCGGTGCTCTGACAGGAGTCTGTGTGAGCGATAATACAACGGGGCGCTGCCTCACAGCGCGCACTTTGTCGTTTGGGCTGATGCTCATTCGATGCTCGAAAAATGAACGGATATTTGAGCAGGCCGAAGAGATTCATTTTTTCGGGCTCATAGAGTGGGCATTCCATGATTCGAGTCGAGTGCACCACCTAGATTGTGATTCTCATGATATCTCGTATGATATAAATCCCGCGTAACGTCAAAGGTCAAGGTCTCAGACAGTGTGTTGACAACTCCCGGCCTCACCTGTTAGCCAGTGACGTACTTTTCTGGTAAGGAATGAAGGGTGATTCAGCCGGAGTCGTTTGCTACATGAAAGATGAAAGCCAAGGGTAAACTCTAAAAACCATGTTTGAATGAAGAAACTCGTCTCCATTTTGAATTGTTTCTCTCTGTCAGTTTATTGAACTGTGTTCATATAATCTGTAATCGAAGTCACGCTAATGCTATGTGACCCCTTGCCGGTCCTGCTCACTCCAGTTTCACTTCTGGGAGTGGTAAGCGCTGAAAAATTGGCAACGGACCTGAAAAAGAAAGCTCTGATTGGAACTTCCGCTCACAATGATCGTTGACGTCAGTTCTGAGGACGAAAAACTCCAATGTCATATACGGCGCTTCACGGCTGTTCGACGGTAGAGGAGTTTCCTGAATTTCATAAATGTGGGTGGCACTCACCCACGAACTGGTTGAGCTGGAGCTCCAAGGAACGGCATGCTTCCTGGATATTGCAAATTGCGGTGGTTCTGCATACTTTGAGCTCCCCGGTCGGATATGTGAAGGTCGCGGGCTCTCCACCGGCTAGGATCAAACCACCTTCACACGAGAAATGCTCACAACAAAGCGCGTACAACGTTTTTAAGGCCGGACTCAGCTTTCCCTTGCCAACGTACAGTATGACCCAGTCAGGATAGACCTGGAAGAGATAGATTCCAGTACGTGTGCATCAAAAAAGAGGAGAATCTCGAGTAGCATAAATGAAAATCGTCCGTGTCCCACCTTGAAAAACAACGGCATCAACAACGAAAACATGGAAACGATGGCATCGTGCTCCGTTTCCAGATAAAGCTTCTTGATGTAAATGACTAAGTTGGATGTAAGCTCTTGGAACGTCGGCGTGGAAGTATCGAAAAAGTTCAGTACGAAGCAGGGACCTCGGGCGATTTCCTGCGCCTCGGCTAAAGACTTTACTAGAACGAACCGATGACTTTTCACAATGGTTCTGTTCTTGAAATCTTCGAGATCAGCTGGAACAGAGAATGCCGTTAGCAATCCAAATAATCTACGTCGCATGGAAATACCTGTCATGAGGGTCAGATATGACCCCATAATTTCATCAAACGTGATTCGCTTACTGGAATTAATGAGAGTTTCCCGAGCCGTTATCAGCTCAGTTCTCGCTCTCAGTTTTTTCTGTTCGTCTAGGGTAGCCTCCTTTTTCTCTTCAGAGAGCTTCAGGTGGTATCCTTTCGTGGGATACGAATCAGGCTTGCAAATACTCAAATTCCCGAGATACTTGATTTGGGGAAGCGATTCGGTGGCAGACGCCTCCTGGATGAAGTAATTCCAGTAAGGTTTTATCGCCGCGATGACATTCTTTATCGTTTCCGTTATGCTGCAAAAAAAGACCACAGATATGTTATCGAATGGCAAGCTGAATAACAACGAATTGCAGAACATCGGCAAGCTGAACACTCAGAGAATTATCTCCACGACATTCTGATTCTCGGTTCTCAGCAACAAGGCATCGTAAGGAGCGTCAGACGAAGATTTCAGGAAGAATTCACGACCGAGCCCGGCGAATGATTTTAAACTCACATCCCGCACGGCATATTGTACGCATCCTCATTATTGTGCATTCTTGGACAAGGGTCGTTCAACAGGGCCCTCAACACAAGCGCGACTCCTTCCGTGAGGGCTGGAATGCAATAACCTCCTTCAAGGACGACACATAAAGGTCCGTAAGGTCGCAGAAGATGTGTCATGTGCGCATACATTGCAGGCGTGAGACGCATTTCTCCCTCGGGATCACCCAATGACGCGTCGAAACCGCTCGAAACTGCGAACAGAAAACATATTAAAAGGCGAAGTTGATGACAGGAAGAGTTAAGCTGAAGATCGGAAAGAACAAATGGGAAGAGTCTCACCCAAAATTAATTGGGGCCTGAATTCAGCTGTCAGAGGCAGCAGGATCTGGTAGAAGATAGCCAGGTAATCCCAGTTTTCCATGCCCGTACAGTTCAATGGAACATTGACGTTGAAGCCTGTACCGCGACCCGAACCTATGAAGTCGAAATTCGATTCTCGGAGCTCCGGCCAGAACGATCCGTGCTCATAGCGATGCACAGAAAAGTACAAAACTCTCGGGTCATCATAGAACGAGAACTGGCTGGCTTGGCCGTGGTGAACATCCCAGTCAACGATGAGAACCCTTCGGACAGAGACACAAGGCTTACTTATACAGATTAGGCTCGGATGGAACGGGGCCGAACAAGATGACCATCAACAAACATTCCGGATGATATCAAACCTCTCGAGTCCCATGTGCTCAACGGCGTACTTAGCCGCAATAGCCACGTTGTTGAATAAACAGTATCCGCAATATTCTTCCTTCATTGCGTGGTGGCCAGGCGGGCGAATGATTGCCATGCCATTTTCGACATTCTTGTTGAGAACCTGGAAAACGATGAGGGTATAGTATTCGATTGGCAAGTGTTCGCGGAACTCAATTCAGCTCAGGAGTCGCATGTTCCGAATGTGGACTCTGATCGGCTCGCTCCGGAAAGATTTGTCTATTTGTACTTAGCGCCAAGGACACCACCATTATTACTCAGTACCTCTTTCATGAGATCCACCGTGCAGCCTGCCGAGGATTAGGCGAGATCGAAAGTATGCTCGTTGGCGTAAACGGAGTCGTATTTTGAAAATAACTGCTCCATTTTCTCATAGTCCTTGCACGCTTTCAAATCTTTCAGCCCATCGATATGCTTCTGAGAATGAATTCCCCGGAGCTCTTCTTCCGTAGCGTCTCGGGGCTGAAATAGAAAAGTAGAAATTCATTCGATAGAGCTCGTTTACGATTCTTAGTTTTCGACACGTCGCTAGGATTCTCAGATGGGAAAAACGAGGGTCGAGTCCCGCCTGAAATCGCTTCACATGTTTTCAAGCCCTTCGATATCCACGATTTGGAGGCAACATCGCCGCTGTTCCCGTTCGCTTATTGAACACTGGCTGAGTCATCGACGGCTCGGACTCACCGGAAATTATATAAGCCATGAAATCTGGTCTGATCACGAGATTGAAATTCGATTCGATACGACGTATTGATTCCGTAGCCTACCAGAAACACTCACCTTGAGGATCTTGCAGCGCTTTTCAAGGCCGTATTCGCGGATCCGCTGCATGCTCTCAGTGAACCTCTCGGGACACTCGGGATGGGCGGTGTCCCATGGACAGAAATGTTGGTCCATACGATCATCGAAGATCAGTGCTGTGCGACTCATGATGAACGCTCGAACAGAGTCACTGCAAAAGAGTAAAACCCGAGTTGAAAGATTTAGTCAGGGATGCAGCTAACTTCTCATCGTTTGATTTTATCGACCCCAGAAATTCTCTTGACATGATGAGCCGGTTAGATATCCATGAATGAAAAGGCGCGTTTCTCTTTGAGAACACAACGCTTATCGCCGTCATGGCGACGAAAGCTTCTGGTCGTTGATTCGATCTACATCCGAACACTGCCGTTCGGCAGCAATGCGCACCACTCACGAATCAATCATCACGCAAGGATATAAACTCTGTGTGAACAGCTTTAGTCTTGCGGCGTCGCGAATAAATATTTGCGGTCTTCCACATCGAGCTCAATCGGTTGGAGGCGAATTCCGGCGTCTCGAAAGATCAGAGTACGTTATAATCCATGGCTAGGTCAAACTTCATAACCCTATGATCGAAGACTTAAGCCCAATTCGTGATCTATCTGAGCTCTGATACGGCGGTCGACAAGCTTTCTAGAAAACGGCTCCAAAGCGGAAGTGGCAAGAGTAACACCTAAACTTTGCACTAGAGCCTCTAGACTCGATATCTTGATTGGATGCAATCTATGGTCATGGAAGTTTCGGAATACTCATTCGTTTCCAGTAGTGGAACCCACGCCGGGCATGACAGATCTTCCTGATTGTGGAAGAAACTATGACAAGGGAAATGTTCGGCGAGAGGTCTGTGTAGGCTCGCGATCTGCTCTGATTTGCGCATTGTCAGATTGATTGATTTATAACGACGCAAAATTTGGGCTGAACGGATCGACCTGGTCGAGGACGGATCAAACTAGGCAACAGTCCTGAAAATATAAAATAGCCCGATTGTAAACGGAAAAACGACCCGAGCCAGCATCCTGAGGGGTGACATTGACGTGCGGTATACAGAGTTATGAAGAAATCATGGGTCCTGTCTCCTGTCATGAACGATTTTGGAATCTACCCAAGAAATATCCTGACATTTGTTTTTTCCTGCCAACATTTATTCATGACATCGAGTGCTATACAACATCTCAGTTGTGTGAAACACAGACAATTCAACACAAGGAATCGCGCATCCCATTCAACACTATTCATTTGAGAGTTTCATCAGAACTCCATAAGTAGAAAAGAATAATTGCCATCGACTGCTTCTTCACATAGAAGAAGGTTGGTGAAGGTTTGTTCAGGCCCATGTGCATATCAGTTGTTTTCCCAGCCGACTAGACGACCTTTACCGAAATTCCAAATCTCAAAAACACGGTTCCTCATTTCTCTGCTCGGCTCTTCGTGAAAAACGGACCCCTCGCGTACAATGATCCCCTACAACTACTATTCCACACCAACGAACATCGCGAATACAAGTTTGCTTCATTTAAAAACCTAGTTTCAACTATTCAGTTCAGTTTGCGACGACGTGGCTTCATCAAAGAACTCTCTCAATTTCTCATAGAGTCCCGGATGGGTGTAGATATACTTGTGGCCGTAGCCTAGATCCGATTCGAAAGTCATAAAATCCAGACGGGCTTTCGATGATGTCCTGCTGGACTTAAAGCTCTCATGAAGCCGATCCGCCAGACTGAAGGGGATGACGGCGTCGTCCTTCGCGTGGAGAATCATGAGAGGTAGCTCCGGGTGAACCAGCTTCGATTTTTCATAGGAATTGAAACTCGTAGTCGGGTCGTTTTTCAGCGAGTCTACGAAAATTTCCTGAAACCAGGGCATGAATCGATGCATGCGAGACAAGGGGTGGTGTTTGACTACGTTCGCCAACTCGTCGAAAGGTGATTCGAGCACGAGGCCGGCGGGGTTGTCCTTTAGTTTGTTGAGCTCAGCTAGTAGGTGGGTGGCCACTCCCGTTCCCAGTGAGTGTCCCCACACAATGATGCGCTTGGCAGGAACTTTCTGACGGAGCCACCGATACATGGCAAGCGCATCATGCACCAAGCCATCGACTGATGGTCCTTTCTTCGAGACACTGTCGCCGTAACCCCGATAGTCGAACGCGACCACGTGTACTCTAGCTTGAGTCGTGAGCTTTTTGTACAATTCCACACGGTGGTTTCCGCCGCGGGAGCCGGAATTTCCGTGCAAGTACAGCAAAACTGGATCCTCGCCTTGGAAAAGTGGACCATCCCGATCGCAAGCCTCGTTCTTCGAGGGAATGTACCATGTGCCTAGATTGAGACCAGGTTCTGACTCTACGTGGAAGTGTCGCGGACAGTAGAGTCCGAACGCGTCCGGATTGGAGAGGTTGAGGAAGAGAGGAAAGTTGACGAACGTTAAGAAAACAACGTGCTGTCGAACCCACTGGCAGTTGTATAACCAAATCGGTATGGCAAGATACAAGATTAACACTGCTGTCACGATTTTTAACAGTACAACTTGGCATCCTCGCTTCATTAAATGCTTGCGTTTCCGTATTCTCGAGTCCTGGGCATCGATGGTCTGACGACTGGTTGTTGTAGATGAGGACCCATCACTTCTTCTCTGACGAACCTCCATGTTCAATCACCCTGGACAGGCTGCAACCACAAAGTGGCGTTAACTCAGCTGTCCTTTCACCAAGGCGATGCAAAGCCACCGTGATAACGTTCCTAAATCCACGATCAACGAGAACTCCGATAGCGCAAAACCGTATGAAACTTCGAAAAGATCAAAACCTAGACAACACGCGCCCCTCAGTCAAGTAGCGGAAAAAAATGCCCGTCTCTGTTTCCTGAGTCTGCCATGAAGTCTCTTTTGCTGCATGCAATATCAGACCCAAACCCTTACGTTCCGATTCCGATGTTGGCTACACATCAAATAAACAACTATCTTTCTGAGAGCATTCGGTACTAGGAACAAATGGACAGAACATCTCACTAGCTAACAGCAGAGGCAACTCTATGGGAACATGTGATCAGTGTGAGAAAACAAGATCAAAACGCCGACGGGCATGAAACTGCAGGGCTAGAAGAGGGAAAATGCGGAGCAATGTGACCGCAAAATCCTTTTCAAATATCTCGTATCCGACGATTGCAACAAGGGGTGCGTGGTCAACGGGATCGGAGCTCGTTAAGTCGGGAATGAGAATGAGAGAAATCTATCGGATGCGAATCCGTGAAAACAAATCGAGAAAAATGGAACAACGGAAAGGTCGACAAAAATCACGAAGCGAAGACTCGTATCAACCTCTTTCGTGCGAAGAGCCACTAGACGTTCCGACACGAAAACAAAGCAATTAACTGACAGTGTTGTCAGTCAGTCAGCTGTAAACGCGATTGCAGTTTGACAAGTTCACGGTCGCCACGGCGCACGGCGACAAGCGACACGAAACCAATGTTTACCTCTTGTTTATGTCGTTCGGATAGGGAAATCAGCCGGAATTTCGCCTTCGATCTCGAGCTGAAGGAACGTCACACAGCGACGGGATCGTTGCCACCACGGATGTCGCTGTTACTGCTGGTGGGCCTTGCGGGACTGCCGCTGCAGCTCTGATCGAGTGCTCCGGCCGAGCAACTAACTAGCTCTAGCATATGAGCCGTGCAGGGAGCTGCGAGTAACAGAAACTCTCTCAGTCAGAAGTCAGCTATGCGTACAGTCTGACCACCCGTCTGCCAGTTGGTGACTCAGATGGCGACGGTGGAGTTATCCGGAGCGCTCTTCGAGCAGTCTGTAGCTTCGGCTGCGGCCGCTCACCCGTCAGCGGGGAAACGTTCCTACGTCAGCGACCCGAGCAGAACTCTCCACTAATGGGAGACGGCAACAGCAGTGTGAAGACCAATATCAACAACGTAGGACGTCAAGTTCCGCGCACTCTCTTCTTGAGAATGCGTTCATTCGACACATGACGTCTGCTACGAGTTGTGAAGGAGGGGAAGGGAATGTCGTTTCCTGAGCAAACGATTGCATATGCCGCTTCACAAACATCTTGAAGGAGCGGAATATTTGATTTTGAAATGGTTCGAGAATGTCGATTGCCTATTGATGTCCCACGGTCATTTCGTTTCTGATCCATCTTTGCCCGGAAATTCAACGCAGCGTATGCGCCGCGGAGGACCGGTCGTTATCGACGATATACACAGCAGTCTATTTCCAAACCCAATGTGATCGCCACTGGTCTCTCGTAGGAAGAGTCACTGCCGATGAAAGTCTAATCGTGCTACGGAACCTTCCAATTCAGGAAGAAGTCATTATTCCGATTCAGTGATTCTGAGAGAGCGACTGATTGTTCTTACTCGGGACCGTTCGCGCGCTTGAGCTACTCATGGAACATGAAAAATAAATCGATCGGAAGTTATTCCGGCTAGAATACTGACCTTGAGTTGGAATGACCGGCACAACAAGTCTTCTCACATCACTCACAGCACGCCACGTTTGATTAGCCAACGGAAGTTTGCTGAACAAGGCAGAAGCGAACCTGCTTTAAGCATGTCCAATCGACGAGTGGAAAGACTGTGTTGTGCTCGCTCCGCTAGCGGGTTCACGAGAGTGCGCCGGTCGGTTCGTGAGCTCTCTCTCTCTCCCCCAAAACGGCTAAAGACTCTTCGGCACACTCTCATCACAAGTCAAAGTCCAACAGGGCTGGTTATCATCATATGATGATACTTTGGAAACCTGAAAGACTTTGAAACATTATATCCTGCATGTCTCAACAGATGCTATGAACACGGCTGAAGACTTTTCGGCGTACTCTCATCACTAGTCGAAGTCCGACGGCGTTGGTTATCATCATATGATGATACTTGCGATAAGCTGTACAGTGGAAACCCAAAAGACTTTGAAACATGATATCCTGAATGTCTCAACAGGTGCTATGAACACTTTCTCTAACACGGTGTCGTCACGGACTAATGGGGAAAATCAAGAATTTCACTCCTCGGCAGGAAAAAGGATACTTGCCCGTAACCCGTTAAGGATGACGTATTTGTTCAACTTGCAAATCCGTCCTTATGCCTATCGCAATTGAACTACGATCACTCACAATCATTTCGGAAACTGTTGCTCATTGTTCCTGATGTTTAGACAGTTCGAATTATTTTCCAGAATCCTCTTGAATCGAGACATTCTCCCATTTAACGTTTGGGTCAATTCACTCAATGTCAGACCCCGCTTTGTTGTTCGTGCTCAGGAATCGGGTTCGAGATACCAGCCTGCCTCATGAAAAAAGACGGATCCCAGATCCGCAGTCAAGATACGTCATGGAAACTGGATAAAAAATTATATTTATTAGGAATCATACACAGGCTCCATTCACGGTACCGACTAGAAATTCTTGCAGCAAATTTTCAACAGCTGCTCGATGATTTTTGGCGTTTCCTTGCTTTCATGAATGTACATGTGCCCGTAGCCGTACTTGGCGTCGAAAACTTTTATGAAAGTGTTTTCTTCACCGCCGCGATGTTTTACATAGCCATCATAGAGACTTTTGGCCAGAATGGCTGGTACAGTTTTATCGTCTTCGGTTGCTAGAATGAACACGGGCATCCTTACATTGATTTGTTTAGCGTAGTCAATGGAATTGAAACATGTCTCAGGATGCTTGTTGACCCGATCGACGAAAATCGTTTTGAACCAGGGTAAGGCTCGTAGCAGGAACGTATGCTTGTGGTGTAGCAGCACGTTCCCGACCCTATCAAAAGGTGTTTCCAGGACGAGGCCCCCGACGGTTTCGTTGAGCTTTGCCACAAACATGGACGCGATACCGGTGCCCAAAGAGTGGCCCCAAACTATGATTTGATTGGCGGCTTTATGTTTGCGGATGTTACTGAACACTTTATATGCATCTTCTATGGTATGATCAGCGGTTGGGTAGCCCGTGCTGTCGCCGAAACCCCGATAGTCAAGAGTTACTGTCTCCAATCCAAGCTTGCGAAACAAGCGGTACTTGTCTTTCCGTGCATTTGTACTCCTTGTACCGGAGTTTCCGTGTAAGAAGAATATGATCGGTTTCCACCCTTCGTACATCTTGCAGTCGTTTTCCGGTAGGGCCATCTCCCAGACTCCGATGCGATTTCCGTCGCTCATATTATAGTAGATAAGATTCGTGCAGGGCATGCCATGGTCTTCTGGTTTGTCCATGTACGCCATTCTGACATCGTGAGTTTCGTGACGGAAAATAGCGAGTCGTCGAACCCCTGAACTGAAGTAAAACAGTGTCGGGAAAACCACGTAAGTGGCTACGAAGGCAGCGAGCGCGAGGAGAATGAAGAATGTGCATAGGTTCTGCATCACTCCTTGAGGCTGGAGGAACGTCCTGAAATACCATTGTGATTCAAGTTCTCTCTGAACTGAGCTAGACAAGACTGAACAATTTCATTTTATAGCTTAGCGTTTCTCAATGCAAGGGCTCGGCTATCCCTCTGACCGCAAGGGATCATGGCCGTTGAGGTTTCAGGGTTGAGGCCAGAGGAATGCCTATTGTTTCGGTGTCGAAAGTATAGAAGGGCAGGATATTCACCCGCCATCGGAGCTCTGTTTGGTGCTTGTCAAAGTCATTTCCCAGATTTTTTTCAGATTTCCTATCACTTTAGCTATCTCGTTCACTTCTGTCTTCCCCGACGATGGCAATTCACCTGGGATCTCCAGCACCTCACTATCTGAGCTACTGGTCATTTTGCAACGAATTCAGGATCCCGGGCACTGGGAAACTTTGATGGAAGATGGTGATTCCGGAGACTCTCGATCTACTCGCAATTCGCCATCGTTGTTTTCAGCCGTCGCATCCCATATCGATCCATTTCTCAAGGTCCGACAGAGCACATTCGGCAACAGATACTCGGAAAGAAACTGAGAACCTCGATTCCTCGGCGAGTTTAGGTGACACGGATTTTCCAATCAGCTCGAGTCTCTGAGTTCACCTGTCATCTGAAGAGAAATACGACTGAGAAAAGGGAACGGGGAAGGGCTGGGGAATGTCTATTGAGGGAACGGAGTGAGATCCCTCGATCGCTACGCAGGGAACCCTGGCGGGGAATGGGAGAAGCAGCACAACAAGTGAGGATCGTCTGTCTGAAATTCCAATATTTCTCCAGCGGGTTGAGGGTCCATTCACAGCGAATTCAATAACGAGCAAGATTTCGTAACCCTCACAGAATGAAACTTTTTCAGGACTCTGACGACTTCAGAATGTTCACTCATTGTGACCGCAGACAAGTAATGAGAAGCAGATTCCTAATGAAAATATCCTCCATTTTAAATTTATTCAGAAGCGAATAGCATCGCACATCTAACACATCCGCCGGCTTTTCATTCAAGATCTTTCAATCTCTCTCAGCCTGTTTGACGCCGTCTTTATAGAAGTTTTTTGATCTGAACTTTCGGGAAAACGGTGTTTTGTGGAGGAATCTATATGTGTCTCTCCGAATCGCGTATTCCAGTCCAGAGACAAATGTCGTCGTGGCAGTAACTTAGCACAATGCTTGCAAACACGGGTGAGAGACAAAATGAAAAACAGGCGCGCCTAACGAACAAGCCACGAGTAACAACTGTATCGATGTGTTGGCTTTGCTTAAAAAAGTGGGTTCGAACTTTAGTGAAGTCAACGACGGGTCGAAAAATCTGACCAGAGTTTTCGGCTCGGGCAAAGATTTGTACCTGAGGTAGAGAGAGCCGCCCATGAGGCCGACGTCGCGACACACAATGAGGATTGTGAGTGGCAACGGGATCAAATGAGCGTACGTCATAGTTAAGAATAATGTTCCAACTAGAAGTTTATCTGCTAAAGGATCGAGGACCGTGCCGGCCATACTCTGTTGGCTCGGCCATCGACGCGCTATTTGGCCGTCTAACAGATCGGACACAGCCGCGAACCCGAAAAGACCGAGGGCTGAAGTATACGCCCCTGTGTAAACCCAGTAGCCCAAGAGTGGGGTGCAGAAGATTCGGGCCACCGAGAGAAAGTTTGGAATCGTAACTATATTTTCCCGATAAATACTGATCCTTTCTTTCGCTAGGTCTTTGGCCTCTTGGACCCGGGCTGTGACCTGCGCGCGTTTCCGTTGGAAGACGGCTTTTTTCTCTTGGAAAGCCCGCTTTCGAGCTGCTATGGCTGCGAAGCGGGGCGGCAGGTCCTGCAAGAACCTCACATGTTTCACCAACAGCGGATAAACGAGCCGCTCATGACTTATCATATTGAACTTTATCAGCAACATCTCGGCGACTTTGAATGAAGTCGTATAGAGAGATTAGCTCTTTCAGCGTCGGCGGACATTTGAGAAAAATATCAATCGGATCTTCATTGTCGATGAGAACCAAGAGGCAGTGGACGATTCCAAAATCTTCGATACGCTC
Source organism: Neoseiulus cucumeris (assembly GCA_021527715.1). NCBI lineage: Eukaryota > Metazoa > Arthropoda > Arachnida > Mesostigmata > Phytoseiidae > Neoseiulus > Neoseiulus cucumeris. Next base: position 135,771 of record JAJSRV010000115.1, on the reverse strand, counting down.
ACAAATGACAATGTCCTTGATGAACTTCAGCGGTACGAATCGCGAACAGGTTTTGAAGCCGAGAAACTTCCGGTTGATATGGATGCCCAAGGTGTCGAGGAAGATGAAGATTTCTTCAAAAAAGAAGTTCCCTGATGTAGCTTCAAATCCACTGGAGCCCAGTTGTCGGAATTCCATGCAGCTGGAGAGAGATGGAATCATTTAAAAGTCTGATAGGATGATTTCGAGGGGATTGTACAAAGTTTCTGAAGAGACAAGTCACGTCGATTCTAATAGAAGCGATTCAAATACGCAGCCTGCAAGTTGAAGTTGAGCCGGCATCGGAACCTTGATGGAGAACCGTTTAGAATGAAGGATTACCTAGTGTGCTGTCAAACGGTATGCTGCCGGCGACTACTATGTATCAGTTTCTCGACGAACTTTCGAAAGCCTCATCAGGGTATCATGTTCAAGATAATCGCCGGTCGGTTAGTTACGAGTGCGTCTGTTGTTGTTTTACTCCTGAACAAAGTTTGATGTTTACTCAGGGAGATTTACAACAAAAGTTTAGATCCAAGGAATTCAGGAGGCTTCCGAATCTATCAAAGAAAAAGAACCTCATGGGTCCGCGGCACGTATAAGGACAGCATTGCGCGAATCGCGCCCGAAGAGGGGGAACCGGGGTCATCATCAAAAGTAGGAAGAGATCTTTTGGGGCAGTTTCACATCGCCTCGTTACGACAATTTTTTCTCAAGGTCCTTACCATGGGCAGTTAGATATTGTTTGTGCGTTCAATAACAGCTCTCAACGTATCGAAACTCTTGTCGATGAGCGAAACTCCGCATCCCAGGGACCACTGTGCGTTCGAACATCAAACTCGACCCTAAACGACGGAAAGTCTCGCTGCTCGTTCGCGAGTCGCCCGGATGAAGAATGAAGTGAGTTCCACAAAATTTTCGAGTGGAAATTTCGATATTCGGAAGAGTAAGTAGGCTTGACATGGAGTTATAATTTTCAAATGTGCATCCGTGGATCTGGTCTGAGTGTCCTGACCTGCATCGGGGTGTGGCGGCAAAGCTGAAAGGATTAATCTAACTTTTGGAATCAATGCTCATTGTCTAATCGAAGGTTGACGTCGACAACTTTCTGCGAAATGTTTTTGTTAAATTCTCCGTGACAGTTCGTGTCTGAAGGTGAACCGTAACGTCCACGTGTGCCTCTTTTGATTCAACGGACCTCGAGGTCGATTTTAAGTGAGATATCGGCAGAGTTATCTTTGGAATTGCGGCTTAAGAATTTTGTTGTGATAGGAATGAGACAGTTGCGGACTCCGCTTTATATTTAGGAACCTCGCTCATCCCGCTTCTCCTTTATCTTCGTCGAGGTGAACGTCCCGAGGACTCTGCGAAGCTTTGTGATAACCATCCTCAAGAGAATTGATGTTGAATTTGATTTTAAAAGATGTTGATATAATGGTTACCATCTGAGCTCATGTCGGACATTTTTCCAGTCCATAGAGATGCAGTCATTTTTCGAAAAACTGAGTGCGAGACTCTCTATTCGGGGGACGATGAACAAGTTACAGTAGTTATTGTGAACGCATATTCTCGAGAAGTAGTCGAAATAGTGCTCGAGGGCTTCCAGTCCTAGACTCGCTATTAGACTGATTCGCAATTAGAGATCCACACCAGATCAGTGCTCAACGTCAATCGATTGGAACGTCAGTTGCTCGCCCACGACTCCTCTGTGATGAGACTTGTCTCTTACAGGCAACCGACTTTCTCCACAATGCCCTCTCCGCGTAGTGGCTACTAGAATGGAGTCTAGAACGGTATCTCCATGAGAGGGATGCGCCGAACGAATTCTTGGAGCTTGGACGCGGTCTGCTCCAGAGAAGCAAGGTCGAACATTTCAGGAAGCCCATGGAATCTTGGAAGTTGCACTTGAAAGCTCAGGAACAGTGACTCAACGAAATGGCTGCCGATAGACTAGGGAAGCTTCAACTCATGGTCTTCACGACCATGTTTCTCGGCTATGCCATGTACGGCTACAACCGGAAAAGTGTGTCGTTGGCATTACCGAAACTTATGGAGGAAGGACTCCGCAAGGAACACGCAGGTTAGTGCCTAGCACCGATATCACCGAGAACGGTTCAGAGTTCTCAAAGAGCAGAGCTTCCATGTATGATCGGAAATCTTTCCAAGGGGTGCGCGCTGTCGTTCTTGACGACGTCTAGATGACGTCCATTTTGGGCATCAAGGCTTCAAGTCTGGATATTGGGGCAGCAAATCTCCAAAATGGGGCATCAAATCTTAAATGTGGGACATCAGAGAGAGGGTTCGCTTCGGGCATCTCGAGGGGTCGCTCCGCTTCTGATGGGATATGGCATGGTTAACTCCCCGAGGCTGCGTTTCTCGGAGCAGATTCTCCCTGAGCTCCCTCTCCAGATAAGTGGCATTGATTGGAGAGCGGCAGTTCCGCGTATGACCTAGACAAACAAAGATTTCCACGGTTCATGCGCACCTTCGAGCGAAACGTCACCCTTGACGTCACTGCAACCTGTATCCACCTGCGTTGACAACCTGTGTTCATACTTAGATTATTTCTTATCAGAACGAATGTGGTGATAGCCGATTGCTCTTTGTGCCGTTTTACAATGGATTGCTCTGATGGTGTCAAAAGGAAGCAAACCTTCAATGATTGTTTGGAGCGGCTCGATTAGCCGAGCTGCACTCTCAATGCTTGCTTGACTCATTGGTCAGCGATTCTGAGCTTTACTTGCTGTGGTTCGCCTGCACTGCATAGTTTAATGTAGAGGGGAGACGAAGGAATGGCCTGATCGAGCTGAAGGGAACGAGTTGCGGTATCGACCTACTTGGGCATCCAAAATTCAAGCATATTGATATCTTCATCACAAATTAATTTATTCCTAAAGTTTGGTCGATTGATTCATCCTCATCGAGCCCCTCGAGCGAACCAACATCCAGTGTACAATATCTACAAAACAGAGAAACGAGCAAAATGTCTCCGGCAATTGTTATCTCTCATTGGCCAAAATGTAAATCCATTCTGTCAGCTCAGCTCCATGAATCGAGAACAACAAAACAAATGCACCTGAACTAAAAGTTGAGATTCTCCTTGGTAACCGGTGGGCACTAATTCAAAAGTCCGAAGCTGATCAATCTCCCTCAGTTTCTCAGTTATGGCTCTTCGCGGGACGAAATTCGTTCGTCCGTCAGCTGGTCTTGCAGTTACGTGACGGTTTGATAATTGAACAAGAATCCTTGGGAGCCAGGCATCCTCGAAAGCTAACGAAAACAGGCTTTTTGGAAGCTTTAACTCAAAACAGAGATTCCTCGTTGTTAATGCCATGGAGAATATCAGCAAACTCGACGAGAGGTCGACACTGCTGTTATTGCTGTTGTTTGCATGAAGTCCTCCCATGCATTTTTGAATTCGTTGGCTCCCGCGAAATCAGAACTCCTCATGAATATTCTTGGCTGTATTGACGGCTTTGCTACCGAGGAAGAGCCGAGCTTTTTGGAGAACTTCTTGAAGCGATAACTTTCCGTCCTTGTCCAGGTCGGCGGTCCGTATCAGTTGCTGAGCCTCACGTTTAGCATGCAATGGATTCGATGGGTCGTTGTAGAGAATCAGCTCTTGTAACGTCGCCTGCATGAGAAATTAAATCTTTGAATCGGATGAGCTGCGATTTCAAGCTCCATTCCGTGATGGAGAGTTTGCTTGCAAATGAATCTATGAATCAATGGGTTCGCGAGCTATTCCGAATATCGCTGGATGAATGCCTGACCTTTCCATCGTGATCTGCGTCTATCGCGGTTCGAAACTCTCGTCTCTTTTCCTGGTTCTGTTTCTCGAAATCCTTCTCGGACGACTCTACTGACGCGAATTCGTCTTCACTCAAGACCCCGTCGCCGTCAGTGTCGAGGTCCGATATGATCTGAGTGACCATGTTCAGAAGCGTCACATGCGAGTGTTCTGGATGCCGAAATGTCAGAAACTCGTCAATGTTCAAACCCCCGGGATCGGAAGCTGTCTCAAACCTGGAACCACGTTGTGAAAGTTAGACACTCATAGTTCTCCCATCGCCAATGCTCGAATTGGTCTGTGACAATTTGAGTCTGCTTCGCTCACCAAGCCGCCCTGTCCAGCATGATTTGTTCTTTGAGCTTCCGAGGAAGACCTTTGAGGTTTTTGATGTTTCGTTCGGCGTCTTCTCTTGAATATCCTTGTTTCATGAGGTAGTCTTCAGCAAACTCTTCCCAAGCCACACGACCGTTGTGATTCTTATCAATGCTCAAGAACGTATAAAAATTGTCTTTGGCTGCCTGCATGAAGTGTTCCTTCACCTGGAAAGGATAACTTGGTGTTGCAAAGTTTTTGAAGAGATGATTACCAACAAGAACAGTGAGATCGCCAAGTTACCCTCGAGTTTATCCATGAGTGAAGCTCCGTGAGGTCTAAGAATTTATTCTGGTCCACGTCTGCTTGCGAGAAAACCCATTTCAGCAGCTCGTCTGTTGAATTGCTGACCGACGAGTTTGATGGCCCGATGAGAATTTCTTTATGGAAATCTTTGTTGAGATCCCCGTCTCGTTCTAAAGGGACTCCATTCAGATGTGTGGGCCGGGAGCCCGAAATGATTCTTCCGCAACCTGTGGTGTACACGATGAGCGATTAGATTTCTCTCGAGCGAAGGCATGCAGTGGGACTCTGTAATCGCTTATAGGTTCGCTCGCGATTAAGAGCAGGTTGAATTCGCGTTAACCCAAACACGATCTGAGCTTATTCTCTGTTCGCAGTCCGAGTGTCACGCTGGCTCTTATGATAATGCTCAGGAGTGATGTGATCGAAGTGAAGCATATGCGAGATATATACTCACTCAAGACGACAGCTTCGCCGAAAACTATGAACGCTACGAGTTGCAGCCGCATGACATCTGACGAAAACTCAGATGAGAACCCAGAGGATTCTCAGCAAGCTTGCACAGCTGATTGAAACAGAGCTCAGCAGTTCATCGCCAGAGGAGGGGTTTGTGGAGAGGGTCAAGCGGCTTCACGGCGCCAAATTCAAATTATGGGATAATTTCATTTTTGCGGGAATCACTATTGTCGAGGCTGATGAAACGAAATGAGGGAATTCTGTTGGTATGTGTTGAAGTTGGATTTCAGCATTCGTGTTTATTTCCAGGTTTGATCGTTTCTAGTCAGAACATGGCTTATGCGATCAGTAAGTTCATCGGCGGGATACTTTCCGACAGGCTCTCAGCCAGGAGACTTTTTGCCATTGGACTGCTAGGAACAGGTCTGGCCACACTTCTGTTCAGCTCGGCGGATTCTCTGTCCCTGTTTTGTGGATTTTGGTTCCTAAACGGCTTCGCTCAAGGTTGTGGGTGGCCTAGCTGCGCAAAGATCATCCGCCAGGTATGACATCCGTGTAGAAGTTAACTGTGCTCACGAATTGTGAAACCTCTCCCGAAACCAAGAAATGTGAAGTTTGTCAATAAAATGCATGGATGGGAGAGGCCCTCTCATTCGGCTTCTCCCCGTAGTGGTATCCACCATCGCAGTTTGGCACCTGGTGGAGTGTTCTCTCAGCGTCATCAAATGTTTCGGGAGGACTCGCGCCTTTCCTTGCCACATTTATCATCCTCAACTACGGCTGGAGAAGTTCACTCTTGTTCGCCGGCACGCTGTCGATCGCGATGGGTCTGGTCAGCTTCTTCACACTTTACAACTCGCCGACCGATCTTGGACTCCCAAGCTTCCTCCAGAATCTGAAGAAAGATGGTGAGTTTAGCAGACTCTCCGAGAGATGTCGAATTTCCATCGTGCTCAATGTCAAAGTCTCTCGTCGGCAGTTTGAGGCTCGATTGACAAGTGCTTCCTTCTCCATAGATGAAGGTGAAGAGAAGAAAAAGGACGCGCCCCGAAAAGGCAGCTTCAGCGATCTTCTTCCAAGTCCATTCCTGTGGTTGATATCCGCAGCTTATTGCGTGATCATGGCGACGAAAACCTCAGCTGTGGATTGGGGTCAAGTTTATCTTTGGGAGGAGTTGGGTCATTCAGCCTATGTCGGTGAGAACGCGCTCATGTATTTAACGTTCGATTCCGGAGATGATCGAAACAATGACATCTCGGAGCTCTTCAGCCATGTTTCTTTGGCTCTGAATGACGTACTGTCGACCCTCCACAGGGAGCACCCTGACTTCGTGCGTTGAGTCCGGAGGGTTCTTCGGAGGGATCGCCGCTGGTCTGATCACCGATTGGGCTGTCAAGCGGCACGACCGGACTCTGAGACACAACCCCCGAGTACCAGCAGCTATTATGTTCTTCTTGTTAACAGCCATCTGCTTGCATGTTCTCGTGTTTGTCGTCGATGCGGAAACATCACCGGTGAGTGGTTCCTCAACTCTTCTGGAGACAGAAACTAGAGCGACTTTCTTCGGCGAGCGTACTCCAAACGTTTTCACGAACTGACTGGATGGAACAAGATAGACCGAGTTATCGCCATGGTTTTGAATCAAAAGAACAGCTCGGATGTGACCTCACCTTCATTACAGTTTGTGATCGCCGTCGTGGGATTCTTGTTGGGAGCAGCTGTTTACGGAGACATAGCAATCTTCGGAATTGTTTCCTGCGAATCGGCCCCGGTACATTTATCGGGCTCTGCACACGCTATCACATCTTTTTCCGCTAACGGTGAGTATCGGAAATCTTCATCCTTCAGAACGAAGAACGAAGATCACATCCTGTCCTCAAGCTCACATTCTGGCTCATCACTATTCGATGCCGAACATTCGTGTCATAAAAATGTTCCTGGTGACTTTGCAGTGGGTGCTACGATGTCGGGCCTCCCGTTCAGCATATTGGCAGCTCGAGTCAGTTGGCGATCGGTCTTCCTGCTTCTCGAAGTGATTTGCGCTGTGGTCAGCGTTTTGATGATCGTTTTCGTGCGGATCGATGCTCGTATTGCACGACATCTACATCAAGATTAATGCGAATGCTCATCGTGTTGGTAATCATTTCAAGACTTGTGATGAACTCGACTTTGGTGGTGGAAAAGCTCGTCGTGCCCAATGCTGAAAGTTTTCGCTCTGTATTCCAGTCATTATGGCACGTGAAGTGATCACATCATTCCCACGCTTCAAGTAGAACGAAAATCGTCTTAGAACTACTTAGTTTTATCCAAAGTTGTTATGCTTGTTTTCGCGACAGCCTTGAGAGCTTGGGCTGGATGAGTTTTCTCCTCATTCTTTCTTACCTGAACGCATGAAGTCTGCGTTTTCGTCGATGAAAACCAAGATTTCTGAGATGAACAATCAATTATCAATCGCCGACTCAGAGAATGCTCAACGTCGCTCACTCACTGTTTCGGTGATCGACGCCGTTATCGACGACCGTCTCGGGTATATCCGCTTAATAAAGAAGCTGCTCAAACATTCGTTTCTGTTTTGAGGTGTTTGGGCGGTCTTCTGCGTATCGAATGTTGAGAAGAGATGAGCCAGTATGCTGGGTGTGTGACAGGTCTTCCTCGAAACATAACGATGTGGAACGTCGTCCTCTGGGACCAAATTACTCAAAATGTGATTTATTACCGATTCTTGGTAACGTTGTACTAATAAATAGTTTTTTTGATCTGAGTCTTGAGATATACTACTTACTCGGAGCGATTCTGGCGTTCTCCCGCATGCCGTCGCAGAATAATTCGCGTCGGAGGAAAAAATCTCGACGTTGGGACTTCGCATGGATTGGATGTCTGGACTCGACGCCCAATATTGCCATCCAGTGAAAACGCAAAAGAAGGCAACTTTTCAGTGCGTCGTCTAGGCTCTAGGTCGTCATCGCCTTAGCCCTCTCGGATGTAACATACCTGGCAAGAAGGGATTGGAGTTTTTTTCGGCCAATATTCCAGAGCTTCATTCTTTTTCCATTTTTGGAGTGCTGCTATGGATTTCCATCATACAATTAGTCAATCTAAGAACCTATTGGATAGTCATCACTAGAGGTTGGATCTTTAGGCATTTATTGAACGAAGTTAAAATCTAATTGGCCCGCCTCAAGTGGTACGGATGCTGTGAAACAACGAAGTTGTCAAAAACTTTTTCGACTTTATCATTCACTGCAAAAACTTCATTTTCTCTCATCCTGTTCGAGCTCAGCGCATATTTCGAGTTTAACTTTCGTTTTATAAATGCCCAAGGATGCAATCACTAGTTATCACTTATCTCCTTCCACCTCAGTTTCTTTCCCAAGCGCATCTCGATCTTCCTTCTTCCATTCTCGCTCCGAAATTTTTATGATCCGTGAGAACTGTTCTGCTTAAAGCAACGAGACGATTTCAGCCTTCTCGGCTTCTTTTACGTTCAAGTCCTTCAGTACAGCTTCGTATGTTTCCTCCTTAAAAGTCATTGCTCGAGGTCTGCGGCCCGGGTCGGCGCCAGATTTCTCTTCCGATGAAGCTAAATTTCCGCTCTCTCTCCTTTCCACACACTCTTTCTCTTTATTTCTTCAAAGGGGCAAATATCGACGGCTCCAAATGTTTATTCGGTCACAAAGTTTGATTTTACCTCATATCACAGTAGCTTGACATTCGAAACTGGAGGGTTGGAAAAAATTCGAACGTTAAAGGTCAAGATTTCAATGATCCGTATGAAAATCCTTCTCATCTCAGAGAACCATGAAGCTATAGCGGCGTTAGCCTCTTCCTAGCGCCGCCCTTATCTGAGGCCTATCTGAAAATACATTTCAGAGAAGCCTCACTCAGGTCACTGAGTTCATTGCTGGGAGAGAGTGACGTGTGTTACTGACGAACCCGAGGACGAACCCCTCTCTTATTCACCTATTAGGCTCTCTCTTTTAGTCGTTTGATGGCTTCCGATAGATGGCCGAGAATACGATTGAGAAATATCGTCTCATTGATCAGATACTGACCAATTCCCAAGAATAATGCGGGAAGAGGTCGGGAATGAGATGATATCCCAAAACCGAATCCAGGGCCGTCGGAGGACAAACTGCACGATCGAATAGAAACTCATCTGTTTCTCCCTTTGATCAATCCACTCGAGCCGATTCCAGTTAAACTATGCGAGTTCTTAATCAGAATGGAGTCGGGGCTCAGGGCGGGACTGCTTCAATCCTCAGCCATCAACAAAATGGCCTCTCAATGAGCGAGACCGTGCGGAGGAGCGGTGGACTTGTGGAAAATTGTCGAAACTCTTCCGGCCAGCCGCGTATGAGAGAGAAGGACTGTGCATCAGAAATATCCCTATCATCCCAGACAAAAAGTTCCCTCAACTTTCGGGGAAACAGCGCCGCGTGACAAATGCTTCTGCGGAAAACGACGGATCGACCGTCTTTTGTTCGGAGAAGGATGACCATCCATATACTTGAGACCGAGTCGTGAATTTCCCGGAGAGGTCTCAACCGCTTGAATTTCCAAGTCGATTTGTAGGATTTCTGAAATTAGAATTAGGAATACCCGAGAGATAGGTGTTCCTTGAGCAAAACTGATCGGAAATCCTCGGTTGGCTTGTGGGTTCCTTTCGGGCAAGATTCGGCTCATGGTCGGTTCAAATTCATCTAGTCGCTCCCGGCATTCGTTTGTAAGGTCTGATCAACTTCCGGGATCTGCTCGGGACCGTTTTATTAGCGATCTACCACCCGCTGCTGTATATACTACTGCCACTACTACTTCTACTTATACTACTACTACTTCTATACTGTATATTTGGGGGTCCGTTTGGGAGTCTCGAGAGATCGGAGCACACTTCAGGCATCGGTCCAGGCGAAATTCTCGAGTGTTTTAAAGGTGAACTTCGCGGTGGAATGTTGCATAGATTCGAGAGAAATCCAACGCTCCTACCCATCGTGCTTCATCGCTTCGATTTTTGAACCGTTGTTTCCTAAGAATCGCGACGACCAGGAACTCATTCGAGCGCGTTCTCTATAAAAGGGCACCGAGCTACGTCGGAGACATTGAATGGGAGGAGAAGCGAGTCATTTTACGAAAAGGACCTATTCACCGTAGTATTCTCCGGAAATCAAGTGAATCAGCCTGATCTATGATTACCAAGGGGATGGAGATCGCGACTTATCCAACAGGTTCTGGACTCTCGAACGATTTGTCTGGGCCGATGGTTTTGGGGTTCACCCGGGGACGGATTTTGAATTGAAATTGATCGAAGAATGTCCACGCGCAGCCCTTGCTCGTATGCTGCACATTTCTCGTGAAGGCGCTGTGTGCCGATTGTGGACGTGCCAATTTCGACTTCTCGTCATTCTCGCCCTAAATGCATGTATACCCTTCATTGCTTCCGGATTCGTCAACCGATAAGGAGAGGCACGCGATGACCAGCCGCTCAGGTGCTTCCTTTCAAGTGAACATCTTCCTCAGTTACACAGAACAGCCTGTTGTCGCCGTTGTTCGCTCCTGAAGAAAAAGTCGAGGTTCGTAAGTTTTCGTTTTGCGTGATTTCCGATGTCGGAGTAGAGATCTGACCATCTGGTCTCTACAGTGAGCATTGCTCGAAGAACTTTCTTCAAAGGTTTCGTTGATATCGGTCGTTGTTTAGCAATTCCAGCGATAATTTTGATGAATTCGTGCTTCGCCTGAAGGGTGTGAACTGTTCCAGGGATCGGACTGGACAATCGTTCGAAGCGCCCAGAGAACGTAACTCGAAACGATAACATCATCGAGTGAAATACCACAGGCAATATCGGCAAGATGGACTACAAAAGGATGCACTATGATACCGTCAGGAAATTCGAAAAAGACCTGATCGACACCTTAAGTCGAGGAACAATGCAGAACATCACAAACTGGATCGAAGTCAAAATCACCCGATGCTCTGACAGCCTATCGCAAGAAAGTTTTGATTTCTTTGAAGCGCTGAGGAACGTGCTGATAGGACTTATAAGTGAGAAAAACCTGAGTGCGATTCGCAGCTTGTGGGAGGCAGTCGACAGCGATTTTCATGAGAGAGAAAATGCATGTCCAGTGAAGGTGCCACAATACAGATCTCATTTATGCTTCTCGCTCGCGCTAGTTATAATCCGATCCGAAAAGGATTTAAGACGCGAAACAAATGTATGTGATCTTTTGAGAAAATATATCTGCAGTTTATTGGAGAAACTGCAGTCAATCGATAACCCAGAGTGGAGAATGTCGCTTCGAAGAAATTGTCAGGGAGCGCTGTCCATCCTTGGATTGAGAGGCCATGAAAATTTTTATGTGGTTCTCGACGACCTTGCTGGCCCCTTGGCTGGACCTCCTCGAGACGAACCCCAGGACCCAGGAAAGTGCAGAAGGTGTTCGAAACCATTAGTCTACAGAGGTACTCTCTCCTCCTTGACTGTTGGTGCTCCTGTTGCTTCGTTTGCCCCTGGTTCTTCTGGCGCATCTTTTGCTCCCGTTGCTTCTTTTGCTCCTGGAGCATCTTTTGCTGTTGGTGCATCTGCTGCTCCTGTTGCCTCTTTTGCTCTTGGAGCTTCTGTTGCTTCTTTCGCTCCTGGGGCTCCAGTTGCTCCGGTGGCTTCTTTTGCTTCTAGTGCTCCCGTTGCTTCTTTTGCTACTGGAGCTTCTTTTGCTCCTGTTGCTTCTTTTGCCCCTGATCCTTCTATTGCTCCTGTTGATTCTTCCGCTCCTGGTGCTTCTGTTGCTCCAGCTTCGGTGCCTATAACGCTGAATCAAGAAGCAGCGATGCAAGAATACTTTCCCGGTATTCAATCCGTGCCGGGTCCAAGCAACCTCCATTATTGGCAACTCGGTTATGCCCTTCCCCCGTCGCAACCAGCTGGAGGACTAGGACGCGTTGAACCACAAAACAGGCAGGCCAGCGTACAAGATCAAGGACAAGACACGGACAGCAGTGATCTCATCGATATTGAGTATTGATTTATTGAATTTTCCTTCGGATTTTCGAATCCATTTCAGTCATTGCGAGTCACGCAGTGAGCTTGACCGTGAATTGTGAATCTATGAAATTGTTTCATATACGTCGATTTGTCTGAAATCTAGGGCATAGAATGCAGTTGAACTAAGTTATAACAACCCTCCGTAGATGCATGGGAATGTATCTCACAGTCCTGATTATCACTCGGGATGCTTCTACCATAACTATACTCCTTGTACTATAATGAATATGACCATCGCAGAAAACGGCGATGAATTTTCGTCGTAGCAAAAAAACCGTGGGACGCTTCTTTCGCAATCCGACTTTCTTGGCCACGGTCACAGCTCACTATCCTTCGTTTTTGAATCACGAAACCCAGATGGGTACACAGTGACGATAGAGGAAGTGTTATACGTAATAAAGATCGAAGGTGAGGACTTTGAAAGCAAGGGGTTCCAATTCATTTTTTGATGGCTGAAAGTCTCAAAGGTCTGCAAGAGGGCGTGGGAGGGGTGAGAGAGGGCTAGAGGCCGAATTTGTTCGGGGTGGTATTAGTATTTGGGAACGAGGCTTCGAAGCTCTCGTGAACGACCAAATCTAAAGATGAGTCTGAGATCAAGCCTGAGCTTTCCCCTGACGGAGCAAACTGTGCTTTTCAGAAAGATACGTGATGCGGATGTTAAGAATGTTATTCGTTAAAGCGCTTCATTGAGTACATCTTCAAACTAAACTCGTGTCAGTATGGAATCCGTCGATTCTTGTAGGACAGACTTCCGAGGTAAATTGCAGGAAATTCTGGAGTCGTCTAGAAGGCACTTCGTTATTGCTTAGCTGTGGTTGGAATCGAAAGATTTCCTGGATGAAAATATTTCTGTTGTGAGCGATGTGTTACCTCGACAAGAAAAACCTATCCCGTCGTTCTTCATTACCAGGAACGCCGTTGTAATACTTTCAACTTCGAAAACACGGGTTTGCATCTCAATGAATCGAAACGGAAGCTGTCATCGGTATAAAAGCAGCCGAGAACCCTATGGTCGCATCAGTCACACGTGGCTGATCGCCCCGACGATCGTTCTGTCATCGACAATGTCAAGCGGCTCAGAGGAGGAGGCTCCGAACAAGGCACCGCAGGCCCCACAGTGGCTTGGCCCTAATGACGCTGCTTAGAAAGACGCTGCCGTGTCACCCTGCCAAGAAGAATAGCAGGCATGTGGTGGCCCAGTGCTGCTAGTATTGAAGATCACATCTCGCGTCGCAATCCAGTCGGAAGAAGCGGAAAGAAGGACCCGGGAAGATCCCGGGAAGACGACATCCCGCCGGGTGGATTAGGAGGAGGCTCCGAGTATCCGGGGAGTGCAAGCTCCGAAAGTGTCCCACATGGCTCCCGGTATCTCATCCTCGGGTGACGTCCTAGAGGCCGAAGACCCTACAGCGGCAAGAAGATAACCGCTAGTGTGGTGGGCACAGCCTGCTAGTACGAGATGAAATTCCGGCATAAATAAACCTCTAAAAACCGCTAATATTTGCTACTCCTTCGTTACTCCGAACACCTCTCGAAACGCACACGATTCTGTAGAATTCCTCAGTCATCACAGGTCATTCCGCTCATCAAGCGTCCCAATCTGTGCGTCCCAATCTGTGCGTTCTCCGTCGTCCTCTTCCTATTCTTTGAATAACCAAGCTTGAAATTTTTTCCGCCACGAATCGGCTTCTCGAGATATCTCGCAGGCTACATGCGGAATCACGCCTCCGTAGATTGCACAAAACCGACGCTCCACCGACTCGAAACTCACTCGTCGCTTCGCTGAAAGCTACTCAACGTGTGCAACAAACAAGCTTCTTACCAGATTGATTTGATTTGAACTCGACTACTACATTCTCTACTACTCAACATCCCGGGGTCTGCTCATCGTCTGCTCCGTGCGGATCGAATGTTATCCAGGTCGACCCGGAAACGAAGAATCTGGTCTGTCCGCAAGCCCATGCTGTCAATCTCCAACCAAAGCCAAGCATCTCCAATCCAAAACGCTGAGAAAACTGCTCAACTGAAGCCTCGGAAGTTTCATGCATTCGGGCTGGAACACCCGTGGGAGCCAATGTCCACCGCCCGGGCCGAGATCAAACAACCCGGCCGCCGACGACAACGACTCCAATCAGAACCAAGGTCTTGCCCAGAAGGAATTTACTTGCCGGTACTTTTGAACTGCCGCTATTTGCAACCGCTGCCAATCTCAGAACCTATTGGATAGCTATCACTTATTTCCTTCCACCTTTGTTTCCTTTCTAAGCGCATCTTGATCTTTCTTTTTCCATTCTCGCTCCAAAATCTCCATGATCCGCGGGCACTGTTCTGCTCCCGGCAACTTTGCGATTTCAGTCTTCTCGGCTTCTTCTATGTTCAAATCCTTCAGTAGAGCTTCGTAAGATTCCTCCTTCGAAGTCATTGCTGGAGGTCCACGGTCGATCTGAAATTACATATGTGGGAAGTCTCACTCAGGTTAGTGCTGAGAGAGAGAGAGTGCCGTGCGTGACTGACGAATGACGAACCCGCGAACAAACCTCTGTCTTATTCACCTACTAGACTCTCCCTTTTCGTCGTTTACTGGTTTTTGATAGCAGCCGAGAGTAAGGTTGAAAAATACCGCCTCATTCATCAGATACTGACCGCTTGCCAAGGTTAATGCGAGAAGAGGTCAGAAATGAGACGATATTCCAGCATGGAATTCAGAACCGCTTGATCTATCTGGAATTGTTGACCAATCTCGTCACCCATAAGCGGTTTGCCTCCATGAAATGTCAACGAAGGAAACGATTCTGTACCGTGCAACAAAATTGTTCGACACACGAGCCTGTACGTTTTCGTGTAGGCTGCAGGAAAGTCCCGCAAATCTCGATGGAATTGTGCCCAGTGCTGTGAACATGTCGTGGTCCGAGATGTCTCCTCAAAATGTCCCTCAACTCTGACGCCGACGACATGAATGTCATGGCTTCCTGCTTCACCGCGGCTAGCTAACCTGTTGATGCTTTACTCGCTTCTATATTTCACTTCAGGTCGAGGTCCCAACCCTAGCTAAGAGGTAGCTAGGAAGGGAGACGACGGCTCCGAAATATCACAAAAAGCGTGCTTCCTCGAAATCGTTCAGTTGCTTCCTTGAGTAGAGATCCCCGGTAGCGTGTAGTCTCTACACGGACATAACAATGAAGTTCGATGATACTCAAGAAACAGAGGAGAGACTGTAATGTTTCAGGGACTCCCAGCCCCTGTGAATTGAACTGCTCTCAATTCTGTTTTCATCTGATTTTGTAACGAGCTGTGAATTGTGAAGTCCTACGTCATGCTCCCCGTCAGCCGCGTGAGCTGATCTATCTATCCCTCCTGGGATTGCGGACTCCGAGAACTTGAAGTGGTGTCGCTGATTCCAAATTCATCCGCGTTTTCTCACAACCCTGGAGGCGTGATGGCGGACGTGAAATTCAAAGAGAAAACTTAAACACGGCATCCTCGTGTTTTCATTCTCGCGGAGTGCCGAATGTTCCCGAGGCTCTCTTCCGGGAGGATCCTTGAGGACCATTCTGCGAGGCTGAAAGCATCTATTCAACCAAGATTAGGCGGGGGACCGAATTGCCCCTCAACGCTAGTGAGACGAGCGAAAGCTCAGGAGAGCATTTTGCTAATAACGAGCAAGAAGTCCATCTATTTAAACAGCAATACCACACTTCACGCTTGTTTTTTTTGGTTCCATCCGGACCGCGATTCGGAGAAGAAGACATACGGTCCGAGCCGAGAATCGAGTTCTAGTGAGAACTCCGCCCCAGAGTGTCATTTCCCCTGATGAATTCCGATTCCATTGTTATGCGATCACAAAAGTGTTCGGATCCTGGTAGAGCTCCAGCCAATCGGTACAATAGACTTGACATGGATTCTTATAGGGCGTAGTGCACGATCATCTTCTTTGTGGCTCTGTACACGGGGTTCCTCATCGCGGACCTCAAGGAACAAGAAGCCTTCGAAAGAGAAATCGTGGTGACAGAGTTCGATTCTACATCTGATCTCATGGTCATTCTGTATAGAAGTCATCGAGTTCCATCGGGGAACTCGAGAAACGTGCGTTTCATTCTCAGGAGCCACGAAGCTTGGAACTTTGACTGGTGGCTCAGGTTCGTTCACATCACTAAATTCACGATCAGAGTTAGTAGCGAAGAAATTCTCTGATAATCGAAAAATGAGATATGAAAGTGACTGATGATTGAGAAAGTTCTGATGATGATTGCAAATCCAATCTTACGTCCAGTGCTGTCGATGTTTAACAGATATTCATTGTGCAAGTTATTGGAGAGCTTGCGAATGTAGAGAAACGTTGTTCCCACAGGCGACGAAGCTCTTCCTGAAGAAATTGTCGACTTCATAAGAGATTCCCTGAACGATGCCGTAGAAGAATTAATGAATTACTACTCCTATAGCGAGTGTTACTACCCGGAACTGAGTAATTGCGATTATTCTCAAATAATCAATTTGCGCCTGTCGATGAATGGAATTGTACTCTCTAGTGCCACATTGATTCGTTGCCACATTGATTCGTTAAAGTACGATTTGAAACATGAGGCTCGTGAAATCGTTCGCAAAGGGAACTTCTCGGTGATCTCATGGAGCGTCTCATTCTATGAAAATCTCAGCTGAGAAGGCTCACGTTCGGTGTTTATTCCGGACTAGAGATATTAGTACGCTTGGCGATCATCAGAACGTGCTCTATTCATTCCCTCTTTCTTGTCAAAAGAGACCTCAAGCTCTGATCTCAGCGTGCATTTCGCTTCCCACGAACGAGGCAGAAAACATAACATTG
This sequence comes from Neoseiulus cucumeris, assembly GCA_021527715.1. NCBI lineage: Eukaryota > Metazoa > Arthropoda > Arachnida > Mesostigmata > Phytoseiidae > Neoseiulus > Neoseiulus cucumeris. Next base: position 119,036 of record JAJSRV010000115.1, on the reverse strand, counting down.
TTTGGAATGAATGTATATATGTCATTTCATGATCTGTTATCAATGGAGCTAGAAGGAAATCAATCACCGCATGGTCACGAGATCGACGATGAAAACTCGTTCTCCTGTTGCAGGTGTTGAGTTTTCGGAATATTCAATGTGAAAGATTGAGGGAATATTGGTTCCAATACGGACGGTTACCGAAAGAACGAACCATCAAATTATCGTTACCCGTTTTTCGCGACTATTTGACGGAATTTTTGGTGAAAGTGCTCAAATCATCGCTTGAGAAACAGCTCCAATATCATGAATGAAATATCTGGCTCTATCCCCTCGTCTTGCATTTGAGACTCCATACATGCTCACATTTCGATTTTTCTCGCAGATTACTGCACTGTTTTAGCTTTCCTCGCCATCCGATCACTGGAGCTCGCTCTTGTTTCATTTCTTCACCTGAGCTAGCGATCCGGAAGTGAGGGGCAATTTTATTTTTTGAACTTCTGGAGCGGAGTACACTCAAACTCGATGACCTGGACTGGGGCAATAGAATAACACTTTCGTTTCTGTATCATAATCTCTGGTGAATATTCTTGCTTGGATTTTGGAGCGCAGCCACAAGCTCTCAATGATTATGAAGAGACCTGCCGGCTGACTGACAGCCGCGCGAACCAACCACATTCCATAGTGCACACTGAACGACTTTTTTGAGGACGACGACGATAGCTTTGAGACATTGAAGTAGGGACCACGTTAGCACGAATGGAAAACATCCATAAAGAATGTTTCTTTCGAGCAAAAATATTTCATCGAGATTGGATTTGAAGAGTTCCAAGAGCGTTATTTTGGATAACTCGGTCTAACGTTCATAAATTAATGCTCTGCGGAGTCTCTCCAGTGGTAATTTGCGCTCCAAGGAGAAGCAACGCTAGAAGTGCTCCTCCAGTCGAAGCGGTCGACGAGTAGGTATATGACATGAGTGAGTATCCATTTCATCGCTGATCCAGCAGAAATGTTCTGATTCGGAAACAGAGTCGAAGAAGTTTTATGACTCCTAAGCCCCCGTCTTCTTCACATTAGAAAACTCCCAATGTGGTTTGTTATTGAATGCTTCCGATCGCTCTCTCACGGGATGTGCCGCGCAGATAAACGAGCCTAGCGGATCGGCCCAATCACACTTTCTCTTGAACACGATTTCGTCAGAACAATGGATATCCGAGAATTGGAGCTTGGAAGGAAGGAATCAGACTTTGTTTCAAGAACACCGCCTACCGGGGCTCGAATCCGTGACCTCCTGATCGATGAATCCGTGCTTCGCACTACATCGATGCACTTATCGTACTGAATTGAAAGCATCGATATCAAACGGCAGAGATGTCAGAAGCTCTCCCAAAGGCGACTAAATCGAGACGCGCCGTGCTCACTTGGCACCGCCGCCGAACCCATAGGAAGGGAGAGAGAATCACCAATGTTTGCAGTGGGCAAGACTCGTCGATACAGCTAGTTTTCGCCGTCGATCACGGTTCCGGTATGGTGGATTCGTTGGAACAGAAGACGCTGGTCGGGAAATTCCGCAAAATCAGTAAGTTTGAACATCCTGAAATCGACCCAAGTTAAATGGGCCGCTCATTCGGTTAGCCGGAATGCCCTAAACGCACCATCAAGAGGACGGGAACGAACGTGCGCGAAAATCGATGCGAATAGAAACTTTTCTCTCGGGGCGAATCTGAGACGTTACAAATCACGAAAAAACGAGATCGCTCTGTCTGCTGTTTACGACGTGTAGAGCAATCCAAAGTGAGATTCGTCTCTGGTTCCTCAAAATCTATGAGCGGTCTGTTGGCATCGAGATGGCGTCCTTGAAATCCGCTCCGCGTTCGGCTTCTCTCTGATATCAGCTCCCTTACGGCCGTCCAGCTACGATTCCGGACTTCTAGGATAGTGCAGCGACTCCTCTGTTGTCGTGAGCTTGTGGTGTTCGAGATTGCTCTCGGAAAATGCGGACTTTGCTCCCAAGCAAAATACCCTGAACTGGCGCGTATAACGTACCCTCATTCAGAATGCAACATCATCCAAGGAATTGTTCGATTGACTCGGTATGTATGTTTCGATTGCTTCTCGTGGTAGAGGGGAAATTGATTCACCATGAGAAATTGTTGCTATTTTGCTTCGAAATGGATTCCGTTTTACGTGCGAGTTCAAGGTAATTGTATTGATTACCTCTGCTCGCGATCGGTATCAGAAGGCGAAAACCACGTTTTCCTCACGCCGCTTGGTGGGCGAAAACAGCTTCTGGAGCGTGTAGTACCGCAATAGATCGTGAACTCAGCAATGGAACGTTGTACGATCTTAGACTCGCGATACCTTGAAGTCATCGGATCCATTACGAAAACTCGATCTCAGCTCTCGTGTACCTTTCTCTGTCACCGTGGCGAGCTTTTCCGAAGGGAACAAAGTCCGATGCATTCGATAGATGCTGACAGAGCCTCCATGGCGCACCATTTGACAAACTCGATACCTTCGAGTTCTCTCTGACGTCCAACAGAGGGTTTCTGTGATGTTCCGTCACATTCCGTGCAAAGAAAAACACAGAATCTGCTTGTGAAAACGTGGAATATGCATTCAGTAGAGCTTGATCATGGTAATTGCTCAATTTTGATTGCATTTGAAACAGGAGAAAATGAGATCCGTTGTGGCGTGATCGAAAACAGATGTTGATTGATCGCACTCGAATTTCGAACGCGGATCGTCCCAGCGGAGGAGGGGGTCGGAGCGAGCTAATGAGGAATAAGTCTAGAACCGCATAAAATTTCGCATGAGAAGTCGGAGCGAAGACTGTGGTTGGATCGACGGATAGTTGAACCAGAGCCTCAAACATCATCATCGTGTTTCTCCAAATTAGAGCCAGCCCCTAACGTCGACCTCGAGCTTCTCTTGAATCTCATCGTGATGGACTAGCGGGTTCATTCTGGCCTTCTTCCGACGCTCAATTCTCTGACAACAGAATGTCACCAGAACGAGCCCGCTAGCCCACAACGACGAGATTCCAGAACGGTTCTATTTCCTGTGATTTGGAGAAGCTGGCATGTTTGGTACTGGCATGTTTATAAGAATTATGATCAGAGGCAGTAAACACGTAGTCGCTCAGACCCTGTTTGTGCTATGAGAGCCGTTCCGCGTCGACAGAATGATTCTCTCGATCTGGAAATCGGGGATCCAGGAATGACATCACTCCGCTACCTTCGGTTTATATTTTGTTCGCAGTCTGTTGTTGTGGCTTGTCTCAATACAAACAGAAAACTCCAATAGTTCTCCGGAGGCGGTTGACTCATCAGCCTCTGTTCTTCCACGTCATCTCGCGAACCGAAAATCGCGCACTCAGAGTCTGGCCGAGACGAGCAAGAGAGCGGACAGGCATGGAGCGGATTCCTCTCTCACCGCGCCATATCCAGATCTCTTTCTCTTAACCGGTAGGTGAGCGAACGATGTTGGCTCTAGTTCTCGTTCGATTTCGAAATATGCGACTCTTCGCCTACTCAGTATTGCTGAAGAGCGTTGATTAATTCGGCAATCGGAAACTGATCCCCACTGCCCGTCCAGCTCCAGGAAAAATGCAGAGAGAGGGCCTCGCGATCTGTTTGCGAAATCTTCTAAAAAGTGCTTGGAACGGCATTCCGCTCGAGAGACTGGATGCAGAGTTTGACACGCTCTTCGGAAGTCGAATACCTCTGGGCACGCACAAAGACCTTGAGAGCCTTCTCAGAGCCATGCCGGACGTTTGCTCCGTTCAGGAAAGCGGCATGGGACGGATTACCGTTTTCGTAAGTTGAAATTCGACTCAGCGTCGGTCATTTGGAAGGGGTCACCATTCCTCCTCGCCTTGGTTTTCGAATGTGTGATAGAAGTTCAGAATCGTAATTCCGACGATTCATCGACACTTTCCATTGATTTAAGAGTGCCTCCATCAACCGAAGATTGAGATCTGCTCCGGCTGCTTCGCGCTTCAACGGAACTCTATACAACAATATTTTTGATGAGTTTCCGTTTCGTGGGCCGCGACAACCAGGTGAGTTGAGAGTCTTGAGAAGTGAGAATATGTAATGTTTGTACCACGACGTATGTCCGTTCCGAAACTCTCATTCTCTTCTACCTTCTCACGAACAACTTTTCATTTCCCTCTGGAATGATCACGATGTGCAATGTACATGGTTCGATCAAATGAACGCTAGGGAGCCATGAACAACCGCCAAAACAGTCCCACATTCAGTCCGAGAATTCTTGTTCTTGACCAGCAGATGTAAGAAACATTGGAGGCAATCGGAATCAGCTGATCCAGTCGAACGCAAAACGTGGAGGCCGCAAGGTTCTCAGAGAGCGGCTGAACGAGGCTGTGTTTGTGGAACGTTTGAGTGGGATCCGTGCGACGAACATCGAACCAGCGATGTTGTCTTCCTTTGCACCGAACTCCACGGTAAGCTGTCTGCGGCCTTTGACTTGATGAAAAAGAAAAAAACACGAAGCTTTCTACTGCATCGCAGTCTGCTTGATCGTCGGGGGATGCTCCAACATTGAAAGTCGAGAAATTTTCAGTCCGACCACAAAGTAGTTCAGTCCTCACGAAGTAGCTGATATCGATCTCTCTTGCAGGGCGCCATGGTTAGGAAATCTAGACGAACCTCCCCTCCCGAGCAAAGAAACTCCACGACACCGTTCGCAAATGCCTATTCCATGTTGGAACTATACTTCAGGCAGAATTCGTTGCCCAAATTCGAACTCAAGGTCGTCGAACAGAGAGACTCGTTCTTCTGTACCATTTTATTCGAGGGCGATACTTATCGGAGCTATCCCGATGTCTTCACAACGGAGATCCAGGCACGAGATCGTGCAGCGTTCAAACTACTGGAAAAGTTGGGTGAGTTTGCTGAATGAATCGTCAAACGCGTTCCTACTGAAAGAGTCTGGCTTTATATCATTAGAATTTTTGTCCCTGTCCCAAGAATGATATTCACAGCAATTTGTGAACGAAGAAATTATTTGAGCATTATCCATCCAGGAGCCGCCACGAAACAGTCACTGCAATCCCCCGAGGCTCAGCCTCTCACTCGTCCTCAGCTCAAGATGGATACCCCCGAGCAAATAGATTCGGTTGTTACCAAGCTACTCAAGATGCTCGAGAAAAAACCGACAGGCATATTCTGCCATGCTGTGGCGCAACTTTTCGCCGAGGATTTCGATTCTGAGCTTTCGGGAGATTGGATGAAGAAAATTGAAGGAGACCGACGTTTGGAGATCAGGAGCAACGGCATGGCACCCGTACTGTACAAAACAACGGCTCAAATTCGATCCTGGACGCAAAAGTCTCTAACAATCCCGGAACTGTCATTTCCTCCTGGTGGAGCAGATGTTTTCGTCACCAATATTATCAGTGCTAATCACTTCTGCGGCCTTGTGGACAGAGAAAGTCGTCAAAAGATGGAGTCGCAGTTGAACGCCTTCTATTCGCAAGAAAATGTCTCGAGCAGGCTGAAGCTTCAACCATTCGAAGAGCCCGTAGTCGGGACTTCCTACGCGACGCTTGCTGTCGGATGGTGTCGAGCACAATGCGTGGAAAAACGAAGTGAATCGGAGGCAGCCAAATTCCGCTTCATTGATTGCGGGGCGATCCGGGAGATTCCAAATGATAGGATCTATCACCTCGCGGACGTGTTTTACTCATTTCCCTACTTTTTGATCGATTTTAGTCTACAGGAGTTTGCCAACATCGATGAATCAGAGGCGAAAGATCCAGAAATCCTGGCTGAAATACGACGTTTGATTCTACTCAAGCCAGTCAGGGTTGTTCCAACGCCCGGCTGCGACCTTTCAGCTCGGCCCCTTCCCGTCAGAGTATACTCCAAGTCTGATTCCGACAGCGGAGGCAACAGCAATCAGGTGAATTGATGTTTAAAAGAATCACCACCGACGATACAGGATCAGATTTTTGAGAGATCCATGGTCAAAGAGGGCGTCTACATCCCAAAGTGTCGACGAGCTCAACACATAAAGAATTCCACACTGAAAATACTCTCGAAATATTCATTGTTTTCTAATAACGCACATGTAACCTGCATCAGTTGTACAATAAACTAATCCTGAATCCAGACTCTTCTAACTTGATGTTGATGTTCTGCAGCTGAGCTCTTGCGTCGATGTCAATTCCCGGCTGTACCGGTTGTTTGCGACGCCAGCGATCAACTACCCCACCGGTTGCTCTGAAGCTTACTTGACTAACGTCTCCCCAGACGGGACGTTTTTCCTACAGATTGAAGGGTTTGGCCTCCAGGAGTTTCGTCGTCTCACCATCGAACCGAGCAAGGATGTGTGCGTTGGAAAGGTGTGTGATTTCAGGGAGACGACGGCAGAATCTTCGCAATGAATGCTTCTCGATGATGACCCGGCTACCTCTCGGAGCAGCTTCACGCCGACAAAGGCGATCATCAGAGAAAACGGAACAAGGTCTGAACGGGCTTTTTCTCCACAGGTCCTGTTCGATGAAGTCTATTGTGCTAGACTGAAGGAATCCTGGTCTCGATGCGTGGTCACTCAGATTGCTTCCCACCAAGAGATCGGAATCGAGTTCATCGATTACGGAATCGAGGATACGGTGTCCATCGAGGAGATATTCCCGCTCAAGCTGATCGAGCACCTGGAAGATCTTCCTCCACAGGTTCGTAGACTCCGGTTCGCTGTTCTCTATGTTGATTCAATCTCGAAGAGCGTTCTATTACACGAATTGACCTGACAAGAAAATTTCAATCATCACATTCTCGAATTTTCGAAGACAGGCTCTGCGAACTCATCTTACCAACGTGATACCGTATAGTTCGTGGAACAATGGAGACATCGGTGAGATCACACAGATCTGTCCTCTAAATCAGAAGCTCGTAGTTGATCGTTCGAAAGTCACGCACTGTAGGAAAAGATTCTGTGATTTGAATATTCTGCACGTGGAGATTTTCAAGCCGATCGAATCCGGTAATCGACTCGTCTCAGTCAACGCTGAAGTTTACCGGAAGCTGAGGTTAGTGAAGAAGATCTTTTGGTCACTGAGTCGAGATGAACGACTGCGGCCTACCCAAGCCTAGTTTCCGTCGAGACTCTTTCTGGCAACTGTGTTCGGTTCACGCTGGATCTAACAACCGCTCTTCCGATCGTCCGATCGTCTTTCGCTGACGATTCTTTCTCAGTCCGCGAGTTTGGCTGCGATATCTTTCCGTGATAGACTGATAGAGTATCTGCTGATATTTCCCGCGAAAAGTGCAATAATTCTTTTTTATAACCTTTTCTGAATTCTAACAATTGATTGATTGATGGATTGATTGATTGATTGTCGACGTCGACGAGGCTGACCATGATAGACTTGAAAGTGTTGTCAAGAACCCTGGGATTGGGCAGACACGTGAGTTGAGAAAAAAATTCAGTGTTCTCATTATTTTCCAGGAAACTCGCATGAGATGCCCACGAGAGAACTTTCAGAAAATCTAAAACCATGGATCAAGGACACGAAATGACAAAGGCAAAAAGCCGGCTCCGATCATGGGACGTTTTCTCAATTCAGAGATAATCGGTTTCTAGCCGAATACTTGAAACATGACCGTGTAAACTCAGGCTTGCACTACATACTTCCCAGATAATCACTCATAGTTAAAATGACGGACTCGGAATCCCGCTTGAATTTCAATTCTGAAGTATCTAGACAATTTGTAATCCTAATATGTGTTGTCAGGGTGGACATCTGTTTTATACTGAACTGTACGTATACGTACTGTATGTATGTATTTAGAGCAAATGTGAATATTGTTTTGAGATTTAAGCCGATGTCTCGGTTTTAAAACTGAAATAAATGCTTTGTTGATGTTAATTGAAGGTGAGCTCCATAGAGCTCTATGCTGAGGCGAAAATAGGGGGGGGCGCGGGTCGAAAAAGTTTGGGAACCACTGATCTAGAGGATCCGGCTGTTGGGGTCATATCCGCTTCGGATCGACAGTTGTAGTTTCACTCACAGTTCGAAGTGCACTGTGAAGAATGTGATATCAAGTTACTTAAAGGACGCGGGTCTTTGGATATCTCGCTCTCCTCGAGCTATGATCATATGCGGAGGGGCGTATCCAGGATGTCCTCTGATGGAAGGCTGAGAGTCCTTATGAAGAATCCTTTCTGAAGAAGAATTTCAGAAAATCGAATGCTCCTTCAAAAACCTCATCTCGAGCCTCACCGGAAACATCGTGGATAGGTGCCGTTCACCATGAGCTATACCTAAACGAAGCTTCGAACCACGTCGTTTCGAGGGACGACCGATGCGAAGGAAGACCGAGATGCTGGCTCATGGGGTGCTTGTGAGAGGGAAAAGTTGAGAGTGCGTCGTTTGGCACGTTTCTCCAAATCCCTAGGTCGGCTTGCTTAGGATTCGCCCGGCTATGGCCAATCAACCTTGTTCACGTCATCCGAAAGATCTCTTTTTCTTTCGAGTCGCATGTCACTGGGAGAAGCGGAGAGTGTTGGTGGATGCTGGTTCATTGTTGGAAGCGCTGATACATTGCAAATGACTCAGCCGATTCCGGCAAGAACCTGCCCGGTTCTCCGAGGGGAATCGTTACCCTAGAGCTAGTATTCAGTGCGGCATTCATCGATCCAACGATTGTAAAATAAAAGATGTGGAGCTTCTCAGTCTTGGAAGACACGTGAATCTCGTGGATACTAGATTCATTTCAACTTTCGAGAGTGCACAGATTGATTGCAATATCAACGAGCGGAAATACACAACAAGTGGAAAGTTGGAGTCAAAATCGATGAATCCTCGGTTTGAGATGACAAGATGACGTCAGAGATGCTTAAAACTCACTAGGAACACGTAAAATTGGCCGAGGAATCGATACTTGCAGAAAAGACAGAAAATATTGAAGTTCATCTAATTGTAAGTCCTTCAGGAATGTGTCGTGCTAACAGCGTCGGTCACGACTCGCGGCTCATTTTACATACCGCGTAACGATGATTTCTAAGTTTATGTCGCTGAATGGTATTTCTTGCAAGCGTGTTCGCAAGATTCACTTTTTCTCTCGTTGGCCTCATTGAACAATGGGTTGTCGCACAGCAGTTGAAGTTTACCATAGGTCATAAATATCATGTGAAAGTGGTTGTCGCATACTAACTGCTCCCACACTTCAGGACCCATGAAGACGATGAGTTTGGAGATTTCGCTCAGAGTCTCGTTGACCCTCAGGCTTCAATCGTCCTCGAAAAGCGAGAAACGGTCCGTCCGCTGGCCTCTAACTCTCACGCGAATCGTCTCCGCCATCAGGGGAGCACCTGAGAGGTCATGAACGTATCGGCTGCGAGCAGGACGCGGCAGAAAGACAGAAAATTAAGAGCAATTATTCATTGTTATTAAAAGCATTGTTAGAAATTATCGTTACATAAGGGAATGGTCCATTTCTTCCGCCGAGTCCAGGTGCTCCGCGACATCTGAGTTCTGTTAGCGGGATTTGGGAGCGGGACGCGTGGTCTCCGAGAAACCTATCTGCTTCTGGAATAGCCTAATCTTCTTGAGCTGGCAACTTCGGGCAGGTGGGCCACCTGATAAATTGAAGAGCCGAGATCCAAAACGGCACATCTCCACTTTTCACTTTTTCGAGAAAACCGCGAAAAACTGTGGGAAAAAAATGTGTCGATGGGTAACCCCCGGTATTCCAGGAGTAGATTAGACTCGTTGAGATCTCTCGGTTTCAGGAAAAAAAAGGCACAGATTCGACCTGGCGCTAGGCAGAACACTCATTGGCAGGATGGAGTTGTGACGTTTTGGATCTCGAGTTCTCGAATTTGGGCTTTGGGCGAATTTTTTCTTGATCATCTCAAATATCTTCACATTCTTGTTTCGTATCACAGAATTCAACGAATGGTGCAAAGCCTCGATGTGATTCGTTGTTCGCACACCAAAGTTTCGATAATGGTTCCACATCGATCGACGGAACGTCCTCTCATTGTCCAACCATGTTTTTACAGCACAGTCATAGTCTTTGAAGGCCTCGGCGGCCCGGTACGCTGGATGATCCAGGGATGGGGATCGAGCGTTGATCTCAAGCCAAGCGTCATCCAAATCGTCCGAAGAAACCATTCACAAGGCATCACATCCATACCATCCCTGAATGAGCTCAGACCGAGCTCCTGGGCCTTACGTGGAATTTATTGACCAAAATGAAATCTGCAACCAAATCCAAAGCGAGATTCGGATGCAGATCTTTTGTATCGAGGCTACTTCAGGTTACTTAAGCTCAATATGGTGGATACAACTTTGGTCCGCTATGCACCAATGGTGAGCGTTAACGTGGAACGTTCTTTTCCGCGCTGTCAAATGTTTCTCCTCCGAAGCAAGATTTGGAAGCAGATCTCCCAACGGTTGGATACTCAAACTGAATCTTCACTATCGAGACTCTTTAGTATGGGGTCCTAGAAAAGAGAAAACGTCTCACAATAATATCTCACAAGGGGTAGTTATTTATTGCATGAGTTTTCGAATGCCACATGCTGGAAACAAATAGAGTTTTCTCAATTAGATGTGGGATTTCACACACGTAGGTTCCCACTCTTGGTGGAATGAGTCCTCTTTCAAGATTTCGATCTCGGCGCGATCGCTTCCTTGTGCGGCCCGGGTGTTCGAAGAGCTGCATGCACGTTTGAAGAGATGCATTACGAACTGAGATTGTTCCTATCGTCGCGAGCGACTCCTTGTGTTGTGTCGAAAGATGCTCCTTGGTGTGCCGCTGACTTCGGCGTTGTAAAGCATTCACTTGGGGAGAACAGATGCAGTCTAAAAGCAGAGACTCTGAACAATGTCTTCATTCTCAGGAAAGCGTTCGAATTTGAGTCTGCTTGAGGCACTTGCTGTAGTGATGATTGTACAATAGACTTCTTATGGTTCCGTGCATATGCATCCACAAAAGCATCTCTCCATGGTTGTCTTCTAAGCAGTTCCAACCGACCGAAGACGTTCGTTATAAAGTCATTATGTGAACTGTAACGACCACGATCACCTCATCCCATCATATGCAGTGGGATGCAGTGGGATGATAAATACGCAGTAAATAAATAGTCAAATAACCGCATTTCTAACTTGCGGTTCCCCTTCGCGATTCTCTTTGCGGTCTCTCGGAAGGCCTACGGGGACGGTCTCCGCTCTCGTGTTGGAGACCTCTCGGATCGAAGTTGAAGACGTTCCATGTAGCTGTCCCCAAAATAATCCGAGACAACCTGCAATGCGTCCGACAGGACTGACAGGACATCAGGGAGCTCCCTCAGTGCATCCAGTAAACCAGTGATTGACAAACTTTTTGACCCATTCACCCCCTTCATTCACATCCGCGAGACTCCGCAGACCCCCGTCCATAGGATCCCATTATAGATTCCATAGATCCCTTGAGCTTCGCCGAAGACCCCAGGGGTTGATAGACATAGAGCACATTCGGAACCACTGCCCTAGAGTCTGAACTCTAGATCTCTACAGTAGAGCAGCAGGACCCGCAATCTCAGATTTTTTTTAAAGGCAAGAGCCGTGTCCTAATTCCAAGCGGCCCGCCGCAGGTCCCAAGTCTTTGAACGTCCCTCGTGAAGTCAGATGCGATGAGAAATTCGTCGAGAGAGCATATCATGCGAACAATCACCCTATTTTACTCAAAATTGGTGAATAATTCATTAAAGCTATATCAACAAGGGCCTTCCAGCTTAGAAAGGCTTGAGCTCGCAATCTTCGAGCGGAAGAGGTCGATGCTTCGACGCGATGAATGCCACACGGGTTGGTATTTCCGCCAAATCCGCCTCCTTGATGTGTCGGGCGGCGAGACATGTGAGCTTCGGAACTCTTGGCGGCAGCCCGTCTTCAGCGTCCGTGACCGAATCCAGTTGACAGCAAACATGCTGCCCAAGGTTCTCTCGGAATTCCGAGGTCCAATCGAGCCCCAGCAGCCTATTCAAGGCTGTGGGACGGCGCTCCGTTGTCTTGAATTCCGTAATCGTTTCCTCCAACCACGAAGGCCATCCTTCCGGATGACGCTGCTTCAATACTCTGAACAAGGAGGAGTGGCCTTCCGACGAAATCATCGGAGATGCCCCCATCCTCAACAAGTCGTCAATGAGCATTTCTCCAAATGGAAAGTCACGTTCTCCGGCATCAAAAATCGCATCGGATACGTAACTTAGGAGTAGAGTGGCCGCGGCCGTTGGAATTTTGCACTGGGAACGCTGAAGCAGTCCGTAGAATCCCTTGAAGAACAGATGCAGACAATCCGAGAAAGGAATCGCTGCTTTGAGGATGAGCAGCATCCCCTTCCATGGCTCCTTGGATTTTCCGATGAAGCCCTCAACCGCTTCGATCAGCTCCTCGTGAATGAAGATAGTCAAAAAGTTTGCATTTTTGGTGAAACGTAGCCGAAAGAACAAGTCCGCCATTTCCTCGAGACTCCGACTGTGTGTGAAGATCCACTTCGGTTCGTAAGTCAAATGTAGGTCTTTGACGATCCGGGCATTCTCGAGAACTTC
>JAJSRV010000115.1:92869-105919 GCA_021527715.1 Neoseiulus cucumeris | reverse complement strand
CTGATAGCGCGATGCTGATGTCCTGTGTGGATGTTAAGACCCCTTGTGCAGATGAGGAGGCATCAGTAACACCGCGATTCAGGCGTATTGCCGGCACCCGGGCCGGCCGCGGCAGTGGACCTTGGGATTTCGGAACTCATGGGTTCTTGGGAGACGAAGACTCGAATCTTGGCGGCGCCAGCAGCGGGGCGCCGGCTAAAGAGGACGAACCTCCCCGGGAGCAAGGCAGTGACAACCTCTGCGATCTTGGGGATCCCACTCGCGATGGATGCCGCAACCACTCTCGAGACCAGGACGTCAAGCTCCGACAAACTCTTCTCCAGTACTCGAGCGGTGATGGAGGCAATCAAATCGTCGGAGGCGAGCACCGGTGCAGCGGCTCGAGGAGATACCTCCGAAGTTCCAGAGGTCCCGGGGGGGGGGAAGCTTTTTCCTGAGTCCAGCTGGCGAACGGGGAAGGTAGCAGATAACGCTGTCGTCGTCCTCAGATTCACGCACGAGCACAACCATCGCAGGCCTGCCGTCGAAGGCGGCCAAGGTGTGCTTGGCAGCACCATCTTCCCCTGGGCAGACCGGCCAGGTGGGTCGTTGCACGCATGTCGGCCCTTGCAGTTACTGCATCTCGCCGCCGCCGGGCATCCGTATTGCTGATGCCCGGAAGCGCCGCATTTCCTGCAGAGCGGTGGAGTCTTTTTGGGACAAGAAGACGCCCGGTGGCCAAATCCGCAGCAGTTGTGACACTGTAACGGGCAGGCGACACAGTGCGATACTCTGTGGAGCTGATGCGCGATCGTCACCGCTGGCCGAATGGCAGATTCGGGCGGAAGGCCTAAGGACCGTGACGGAAGGGAAGTTACATCTGCCACAGAGTTCTTCTTGCGGGCAATCAATGGTCGAGAATCTGAAAAGTGGGAAGGTAGTTTCAAAAATCAAGAGTAGGGTCGGTTTCGCACAGCCAGTTCAGTCGGACGGCATTTTCGGCTTTCTTTATTATTGAAGGCTTTCTCGCAAACCTCATCCTTTCGGCTAGGGACCACCGTCCAGCCATGGCTCTCAGGGGCTTCCTCGGACACGATCGTGGCATCCCCAGGCGGAGCTCCGCTTCCGGAGCTCTCCGATAGATGGCGCTTCTTCTTGGGGGGCCTCGACCGAGACCATCCAGCAGGACGCGCCCGCCGGGATCCAATCTCTTGAACGCGGGCTACTGGCATGGCGCAGGTTCCGCGGTGCCGCCAGCGGCTTCGTTTCCGTCGACTGCCATGGAAACACCGTCCGAGTCAGCTGAGATCGACCGCGGCAATGAAATGGTTCGGGGACTCACGAGGGTTGCGTAATGAGTATCACCGAAGAGCAGGGGGATGCTTAAGAAGACGCACAGTCTAGAGGCTGAATGGATAGGATGAATGGATATGGATGGATTGATTGAGGTAGAAACGTCACTCATCGCTGGTTATTTCGTTTCCGGTCAGCTCAACATCTTCGATGAGTTGCTCTGCAACTCAGTTTCGCAAATGTAAGAAGAGAATACCTGTCGCGGGAGGACGAATTACAAGAGGCTTCCGAAAAGAGAAATGCAGGCCGGTAAAGCCCGCGGAACAGATTTCGGAAACAAAGAATTCTGATGCTCGCTTGCGGAATGAGGAACAATCGGGAACCGCTGCCGTAGAACGTCTCATCTGCATCGGAGCAGTACCGGGATTGGATAACGGATTTGCGCGTGTTCATCTAATATACTGGAGAAAACCGAACTGTTTTTAGCCCATCCTGAACGGAGAGCCCCAAATATCGCTGAATTAATTACGGAGTTCCAATGGACTGTACCTCCGACATGATGTTTCCAGCCATTGGCTCTGAATCTCGTAGCTCTGAGGCGGCTCAGAAGATGGGACATGTGAATCCATTCTGTAAGTTTCACGCTTCGTTTCCTCCATCAAAACTCAGATTTCCCTCCTCCCTCTCTGTAAGAAGATATTCGGTACTCCGGGAATGTTCTGTGATTTTCCAATTTCTCTAGAGATGATCACTTTCGTGTCCATTGGAGGGCTCGGCCGCGAATACATGTGAAGGATAGCGTCGAGATGGCATTTCTTGCTTTTTCTCCAGATTTCCTCCCCCCTCTACCCCCCCGCTAATCAATCGGCGTCGGCTCCTGCAACTGGACGATCATCCTTGGCTCACCCGAGACCGTTCGGGTCTTGGATGATGAGAGCTATGCTCTCTGAATGTTGTGAGCAGGGCCAGAGAGGAGGGTTGTGGATCGATTCTGACAGATTCATACGCTACCTCTCCAGTCACATTTTTGTAGGTTCATGTTCGCTTCGAATAAAAAGATATCGGCACATCTTCAGATATTCAATCGGTGAAGATAGATTGGCGGAAACCACATGAAAACCTCAGATGAACACCGTGTGGGACCCGCAGAAATATGGAAGAATCTGATTCAGAAACGACTGCGTTTGATGACACAGGGGTATCGTGGAGACTCCATCTCCGACGATTTCTTTTGTCCTGCTCTCCTGGAGGCCTCGCTCAGGCCACACAGATTTCATTGTCGAATCTCGCTCGATGCCCTCGATAACGTCAGGAAGATGTGCACGTTTCCCTCTTGTCGCGGTCTTTCAACCAGAGGAGGCTGATCCCATCCTGTTCGGTTTATGAACTCGTATGGAGTCGAGAATTAGCCGAATGGACCCTTTTTTCCGCGTATTTCCTTCTCTTTACCGCGCACATGCTCCTCCTGATGAGTCTCGACCAACAATATATTCGATTCTCAGTGGAAACCATGACGGAGAATCTTTTCGAGCTCGAAATCGCAGAACTTTGCAGTTCCCATCGAGAGTCACTTTCATAATGGCCATAAATTTGGTTGAAAAAGAATCCCTGCGAGAATCCGAGTTAATCTCGAAAAATGTCGCTTGTTGACTGCGATCACCATCGATTATGAAAGTTTCGGAGTGGCATTGTCGACGTCATGGGGTACGCGAAAGCTCTGGGGTCGGTCACTGAATTTCCGGGAAGTTTCGACGTTCCTTTTCAAGTTAACATTGAATGAGAATTCATCTACCAGAGACCGAGATAAGCTTTTCACTATCGTTGGGAACGTTCATGAGCTGTTTTGTTTACCTTGAGAACGAAGCATACTCTGGATCCGCATGAAAGGTATCAGTGAAGACGAGTTGCTCAGTCAGGGGATCCTATTTCGTCAAATCAAACGGTTCCGATGGATTTTTATGAACATTACTCCAATTCATCGATGGAATTTCGTTTCGACGATACGTTGGGATTGCTATTCAGTGCGGGAAGTATTCTCGTCTGGAGAGTGCTCCCTCAAATAATCATAATTTTTATTTTCGCTGCTTCTAGACCCAGCAGACATTGATTTCACATTGATGAAACATGACATCTATGGTCCTGTTCATTCCCTGCGAACATCTTATTGAACCCCTGTCGTGCAACTTCTTCATTAAATGATGCGCAACAAGTGAAGATCTTCTTTTGGCTAAAAATTGAGCGCAATGCGAATATTGGAAACTCCGCGGGAAGTAATTAACATTTGAGATGGCCGTGAGAAGTTTTTGAGAAGCACTTCGCAGATGTGTCTTGCATGTCGTCAAATCGACATGTGATGTCCGTGGACGTCGTCTTGTCTCGAATTTTACTTCACGTGAATCTCCACGGGTCACCAGGCAACAGCTAAGAAGACAGCGGATCGTGCAGCGAAAAATTGTGAGTAAATTCATGAATTTGGTTGAATCGCGATAAGTGGAGTCAATGCTACGTGCCTGCATGGACGTGGAACTGCCTGCGAAACGCAGACTTGCACAGTCGCTTTCTCGATGAGTTCCGGATGATCGGTGTCCAACGAGAATCGAAGCTTCAATCGGAATTCATTCAGGTTAGCCCCTGTGTATTCTATGCGAAAGCCTGATAATCACCCACAACGGCCGATTGATGATGGCTCGCAAGAGTTCTACCTGATTGGTTGAAGTTATGATCGATGCTCGGACCTCAGTTCTCCAAACGGTCTCTCAAGGTTTCAAATATTGTTCATCAAGGCGCTATTTGCCAGCGAAGGATTGTTCACTTAGGTGTTGTAAGCGTACCCTCGCTGCGTATTCGGTGGTGATGAATTGGATGAGCATGACTCAGGTGATGATGGTTGTTTTTAGAAGTTTATGGTAGCACCCAAGTGCTACCAGGATGGCAATCCATAGTTTTGACTTTTCGGAAGCAAACTCACAGCTCCAGTGATATTAGTTTCTTTAATTGCAGATCCTCAAGTTCTTTGTTTCCTGACGGAATATGTCGGAGAAAACTCTGAAATGTCCATTGTGCGATTTTCAAACTTATACTAAGAAGGGTATCAATATCCATCGGAGGAAGAAGCATCAAAACTCTGCTCCGATCTCCGATCCAGTTGATTCATCGCACTATCGGCAATATCGAATGCTGGGAGCTCTGTCTGGATCTAACCGTTTCAATCCTCTGTCTTCTCGGCCATCCCCCATTTTCCCTCCGAGAGTGATTCCGAACGCGATGTCGGACGTCCCGACTAGTGCTTACTTGCCGCAGTGGTTGAATCCTGTGAGGAATTTAGAATTCGGACTCCTGGAGCTCCAGCGAAGCGGTTGGTCATGGAACCCTGCTTTCGCTGATAGACCGAGTACCTTTGACGCAACGGAAGGATACACATCCAGTACTCTTCTACGACCCCCGAGGGATTTCAATTATCAAGCAAGCGCAGCAGCTGCTTCGGGACCTGGGAGCGATTTCCGTTGGGTGGCTCCAACTTTTCCGAAACCTGCCATGGTTCACGATCAGCGCGTGGGCGAGCAGGAGGTGTCTGCACCGACCGTTTCGTCTACGCACACGATGTCTAGAGGTGAGGTCGATTTACCGGATACGGAAGTTGCACGGCACAAAGAGAACCAGGACATTGGCTCCGTTTTATGGAACAAAACGACAAAAAAATTATGATTATTTGCAGGATATTCTGAAATCGGGTCCATCGATCAAGAAGCCGAACCCAGACCGAATACACCCCAGGACGGTTTGAACGAGAGTCGTGATATCGAGGTTCACACCTTCGCTAACCTTGAGACGTCGGAAAGCTCATCGTCTAAGGTAGGCTTCCATCCTACCTACCTCAAGTTTTCGATGCTTCAGAGTTCAACATTCACCGCATGGCTTAACGAAAAGTTTTCGACTCAGTTCGGCTTCGTCTTGATTTCAGAGAACAGCGGATCGATACGTCTTCGAAGCGGTCTCTCCTGAAGCCGCTCACTCGATCCCAAACAAACACGCGACGTCTGCTGAGTTTGCGGATGAGAGCGATGACATGGACACCGGTTTGCCTTGTCTCACCGTTCGCGATTTGCTGAGGTGATTCTTCCTCTCCCATTTTGCATTTCAATGCTGCGATAGGTTCTAACTGCGGAGATTGTTACGCCAAGTGTGTACACCACGTTCAAGGCTGCCTTGAGCAGTAAGTTAGGTTGATAGTAGGAGCAAAATGTGAACGATATTGAAAGTAATCAAACCCATCAACTTACAGCCGAATCCGTCCCTCCGGCAGGAAGACCCTCAAGAATGTGTGGCCAACTTGTTTAGCTGAGCTTGCATCGGCTCGGTCTCATGGAGACGACTCCTTACCTCAGAAGGAAATTGAGCTCAAGATTTGCGAGATCGATTCGAGGAATGATTCGCGAGCTTTCCTGGCCCTCCTCGGCAACTGTCCCGTTCTGGATTATGATTCCTCCAGCGTGTACGACCTCGTACTCCGTTGCTCATCCTGCGATAAGCCGAAGAACGGAATCCAAAACATGGAGAAGCACATAAAGTAAGGTTGACATTGATAAGCGAATTGCTAGGTTGCTTCTTATTCATCAGACTCTCGCCTCATTTCAAACTCAGAATCGCAACAAATTGAAAGCCATGGTTCGAAAAACATTCCATTCCACAGGAAACATCTTCTGAAGAGCAAACATCCAGATGATATCCCGTGTAAGCCGCCTAAAGTTTCCTCGGATGACCCGATCAACAGCCGATCCAACTTGCCGAATGATGTTACATCCCAGACACCTCACTCAGGTGCTTATTCAGAGATATCAAGCAGATTCTCTGATGACACCTCGCTGGGCGCCTGTCGGGTTTCAGCCGTATCACGGGCCGCGCTCCTATCCCGATCGATCGCAATCGAGTGACCGTTGGAATAAACTTTCTGTCAGAGAAGATCGATAGATGCCGCCGATACATTCTATTCATCCGATCCGATTCAATTCGAACGAATTATTAGTACGGCGTTAGTAGCCTGGCCATAAATGGTCTCTGAGGTGAATGAGACATCGAGACGCCGCCGTCGGTGGTTGTTCGGGAGACATTGCACGTTTCCGCAGTTTTCTCACCCGGTCGAACCACATTTCTCCTTGATAATTATCGACAAACATTTGCCGGAAAGTCGTCGCCGTCCGTCTTCTCGTGTGTTACACTCAAAACAACACATCACGAGCACGTGTTGTGCGAACAACTCTAAAGCGCCCAAGAGTGTCACTTGAACGCTTGTGTCGTGAATCAGCTGGTTCACAAATGTTCCTTCAAGCATTATTTCAGTGATCAATTCAAGTTTTCTTCCTCGATTGTTCATTGACAACCTCAGGAAAACTCGGCTCTCCTGAGTTGTTCAGGTCGCGGGTTCGAGAATGACCTCGATCGCTCCAACTTGGAACGAGACTTTGGTTGTGGAGAGTTCGTGGAATCCACTTCCAGGAAGCGAGAAGTCCACCATCCTTTCTCCCAACAACCGTTATTTCCCAGAGAATGAGAGTTAAATTCTAATCCATCCCGCAATCGACAGCTCTTTCGACCGGCTTGCAGATGTGGTAGAGCCACAGAGAGAAAACTGGGAAAGGGAGAACATGTTCCTTTCGAGTTGTCGTTCAACATTCACAACACCGTCACAGACATTCTCTTCATCTGATCTTAATAATTTAACAACGCTTGACTGACGTTTCTGCACTCATACAACGACGAGAGACTCTTGATGGATGGAAACATGAAGTAGCCGATTCCTTTCCCATAGATTTCAATGTGAGGTGCATGTGGCTTCTTGTCTCTACATCTACAGGATTGAAAATTATGAGAGTCCCTGCGCACCTCGTCCGCACAACTTTCTCCGGCCCACACTCAACTCATTTGCGCACAACTTTTGGGGATCCAAACCGAGAAACGGAATTCTCCGTTAAAACCAACAGAGCACGAGAGCAATTTCAGGAGAGTCTACAGAAGAAGCGACGCGGGAAGGTGGATCCAACGAACAATGGATCACGAGACGCCACGTAGGAGGCATACCTCCAAACTGGATATGCGTGCGCCTCTGTAGGTCCGAAAAGGGACTTCGCCGGGTGTCACTAGATCCAGGCAGCAGAATAACCCGCAGGTTGAGCGAGTCGGTCTCAGACGGACGCATGGTCGCTTCGAAGACCCGACTCCGATGGTTCACCTTCGGGAAGAAGGCAACCTTCGGTCGAAGTGCTACGGCGCGGCGTGAATTGGGGTTGGAAAACTGCGAAAAATCAAATTCTNGAGGTAGTTTCTATGGTCGGATATGGTCAAACCCAGATATTTGTATTCATGGTCTATTGGCAGTGGTCTACCCTGTATTTTCAGGTTCAGACACTCCCCCGTGTTGTGCGGTGAGTATATTACTATTGCACTTTTCGAGGGGTTGAACACGAGATCCTTCTCTACTCCGAAGTTCGAAGTGATTTCGAGGAGTTTCTCCATTTCTTTTTCATTTGTATTGTTCGTGGCTTCAGTGCGGGCGGGCGATCGATTTCGGTGTGAGGATGAGGCCCCTTCGCGGGTTATGCTGAATGTGGACGAAGTAAGCCACTAGCTTGGTCGAAACTTTTTTTTTTTTTAATCGAAGGGTTTATTGAACGAAGCCGTTGGTCATTTCATCCTCCTCGGGTCCGCGGGAACTTGGTCGAGTTCTCGAGGGCTTCGGGCTTGGATCATGCGTATGAAATGTTTCTGGGAATTCTCAAGTATGTGAATATCACTGGCGAGATGTAGAGTCCAGACTGAAGCGCAATAGATCCAGCGAGGTATCACGAGTGATTCGTAGAGTTGTTCGTAAGAGGCAGGGTGAATTTCGAAGGTACGCAGGATCACGTTGATGATTGAGTTCGTGGACTTGATGACCGAGTTCACTTGGGATCGGAATTTCACCGGGATCACATGCTCGTTCTCCGATCGAGAGGGGGAGGTCACTCACTGCGTACAATCGAACACATCTTGATTTGAGAACGAAACACTTGCCAGGAGACAACGTCATGATATTTTCGTTCGCCCAGAGACTGACTCGGTCAATAGCCTTCTGGAGTAGGTCGGTCCATGTCAGAGGAATCTGAAATCTCAATGTATAGTTTGAGATCGTCAGCGTTCGTGATGGACCCAGGAAGGGATGTACTGGGGAAGATCCTAAACGTAAAAGTGCCATAGGAGAGACCCGAGACAGGAGCCACGCGGCACACCAGAAGGTCAGGTTGAATGAGCCGAAGTGACGTCATCGATGCGCACACGGTCTCTAAGGAAGGCAGCGCACCAATCGACCGTAAGCTGAAAACTGCCAAGATCAGAGAGCAAAAATCAAAAATGGAATAATCGAGAACACCGAGGATCCCCTAAGTTGTTTTCAGCGACTTACCGTTCTAGTATCGTCAATGATGATGGCATTCGCTGTCCGAGAAGAAGTTTCGAGATGGTCTGGCCGCATATTTGTGGCGAAGGGTCAATCCATCAGAGCAGAGGTTCTCAACAAAGATGCCAAAAAGTTCGAAATCTTCATTAGCGCTTTCGAGAACCGCTGCATACCGACGAGGGAGCCAACGGGGTTGCAAGACGCCCCTCAATATTCCGGAATGGGTTTCTCAAACCAATCAACATCGAAGACTCCCAACCGCGGGCTTCTCGGAATCTCATACGGGGTGGGGGATGTTGTGTGTTCGGGCTAATTCTCGTCGGCTTCATACTGAGAAGAAAATTGGTGGAGAGATCGAGCGTCCTTTCTCTGGATGCAGCGCTTGCTCTCGCCGTATCGATCTCACATAAAAGGAGACTCATCGCTCACTTGAGTGTGTGCTTGAGTTGGCGTCAAGACCTCAGTCTTCGAAGCATCGCGGACTGCGTGAATTGGTGAACAACATCAACAAGGAGGTCTCATCATCCCGTTCTCTCAAGATTTTCTTCTTCGTGACTTCAACCTCCTCCAACCCAGGAAATGGCTGGCACTTACTACTCGCGATCGCATCCGACATCAATGCATAGGAATCCTAAATGCACCGAACAAGAGAGGAGGGACATGGAGCCGGTCGTGTGGACGCTCGTGAGACAAGCTGACATCCTTCGCCTCGGCGAACCTGTGGCTAACGGAAGACTTGAGGGTTTTCGAGAAGCCATTCAAATGGAGAACTTTCCCGAAGTAGTCCGATGGTTGAAGTCGGCTTCTGGATGTGATTTGTTCTCAACACTGCAAGAGATCGAGTCACTGGAAGAAGATCTTCGGAACAACGAATGGACGGAACTTGTAGCTCAATGCTGCATGATTTACGAAGTTCTCGAGAATGCCCGGATCGTCAAAGACCTACATTTGACTTACGAACCGAAGTGGATCTTCACACACAGTCGGAGTCTCGAGGAAATGGCGGACTTGTTCTTTCGGCTACGTTTCACCAAAAATGCAAACTTTTTGACTATCTTCATTCACGAGGAGCTGATCGAAGCGGTTGAGGGCTTCATCGGAAAATCCAAGGAGCCATGGAAGGGGATGCTGCTCATCCTCAAAGCAGCGATTCCTTTTTCGGATTGTCTGCATCTGTTCTTCAAGGGATTCTACGGACTGCTTCAGCGTTCCCAGTGCAAAATTCCAACGGCCGCGGCCACTCTACTCCTAAGTTACGTCTCCGATGCGATTTTTGATGCCGGAGGACGTGACTTTCCATTTGGAGAAATGCTCATTGACGACTTGTTGAGGATGGGGGCATCTCCGATGATTTCGTCGGACGGCCACTCCTCCTTGTTCAGAGTATTGAAACAGCGTCATCCGGAAGGATGGCCTTCGTGGTTGGAGGAAACGATTTCGGAATTCAAGACAACGGAGCGCCGTCCCACAGCCTTGAATAGGCTGCTGGGGCTCGATTGGACCTCGGAATTCCGAGAGAACCTTGGGCGGCATGTTTGCTGTCAACTGGATTCGGTCACGGACGCTGAAGACGGGCTGCCGCCGAGAGTTCCGAAGCTCGCATGTCTCGCCGCCCGACACATCAAAGAGTCGGATCTGGCGGAATTACCAACCCGTGTGGCATTCATCGCATCGAAGCATCGACCTCTTATGCTTGAAGAATGCGAGCTGAAGCCCTTCTGAGCTGCCGGACCCCTCTAATTATAGCCTTAATAAATTATTTCAAAATTGTTCGTAAAACTTTGTGATCGTTCGCATGCTATGCTCTCTCTTCGAAGTTCCCGTACGCATCGCTTAGGAGGCTGATCATCCATCTCCCTAGGATATTGATCGTCTTTAGGCACCTACACAAACTGTAATCCCCCTTGTCGAGAACAAGGGAGGCTCCTGGAATCTTCGGTTCTTGTCACACTTTTCTCAAACTCAGTCACCTCGGCAGAGTTCTTCAACTTGAAGTAGAGATAAAACGACTGATCGGGCGTGGGGCGAGGCGGTTCGCCGCGCCGTGGTTGGGAGCCGATCACTAGAAAGGAGTTATTGCCCAACTCTAGCGAACCCGCTAAAAACCTGAGAAATCCGCATAAATAGTAGTTTTACCCGGTTATGAAACGACGCGAACGACTCCAGTTTTCGGTTAACGCAGCTTTGTGAAATGTTCATCCTGGAGCGCCTCTAAATCCTCACTCAGGACGTTTCATGATAGTACAATTCACAGAAAAATGATCGGATTCCGGGGTCTGAAACGTGAAGATCCGAACAAATGACGAGACAGACGCAAGACAGTCAATTCCTTCTAAGCTTCTGATCATCAGATGATCCATAACGAAATAGTACTCGGGGAGTATGAGTCAGAGAATAGAGGAGGGCCGCGAAAGCGAGAGTTCTTCATTAATTCGTTTGTGAAACAACAAAACTCGTAGCTGGGCGCGGTCGAGTCCCGATCGGTGTTATCTAGGGAATCGTGAAAATCCGGCAGTGTTGAACGAAGGCCTTCAATTCTCAGAGGTGAGATCTCAGGCTAGATTCCGGGTTCCTCAAGTGATCTTCACGGAGAATACGACGGGTACGATTGTCTTCCAAAAGGTGGCGGCACCTGGTTGGTATGGTTCGGCCGGAAACAAAAAGCCGCACAGAGAAGGGGCGGCAGCTCGCTCAGCTGCCACAGAGGCCGGACAAAAGGCGGAGAACGGCGTCGCGTCCCTAGGATGTTGCGGTTAAAGAGTAAACCAGTCAAGTTATTCGAGACAGTAACACAAGCGGCATCATTTCGTCAGTGTCGACGAATCCTTCAGAGGTTCAGCTCGAGTTCTGTAGGGGTTCACAGTTGGGAAAGCTCTACAGAGCAGTTCGATAAGATCTCAACTTTCTATCACGCACACAACTCCACGTCACCGATGAAGTCCAATCATAGTCAACTCCAATTGACAAAGCCCGACCGCTCTTGCCGCTGACGTTTCGATGGACGCTATTCTCTCCCAAGCGGGTTTTCTGTTCCCGAAGGAAACATGGATGCATGCCGCGACGCCGCCGATGATTTTGGACAGATTCCATGTTGAACATAAGCGGCCATNGCATCGACCTCTTCCGCTCGAAGATTGCGAGCTGAAGCCCTTCTAACTGCAGGACCCCTCTAATTATAGCCTTAATAAATTATTTCAAAATTGTTTGTAAAACTTTGTGATCGTTCGCATGCTATGCTGCCTCAAATAAGTTCCCAAACCCATTGCTGATCATCCATCTCCCTATGATATTGCTCGTCTTTGGGCGCCTACACACGCCGGAATCCCTCTCTTCGAGATTAAGGGAGACTTCTGAAATCTTCGGTCCTTGTAATGTCGAGAAATTACCCTTTTTGCCACCTCGGGCACCTCGACAGAGTTCTTCAACTTGAAGTCTAGATGAAACGACCGATCCAGCGTGCTGCGATATGGGAAAAAATTATCTTCAAACCATCATTCCAGCTCATTTCGAACTACAGTCTTCTATTTCAGAACATTTCAAACCATGCATGGTAGACCGAAATCACAACCACAAATTCCAGCATCTGTGTTCGAGAATGAAGGATGCTTTTGTTCTATCGTCCTCAAGGAAGAAGTTTCCACGATTGATCACTATCGCAACCCCCCAGTAAGACTTTACAAATCATTTCCAGCGTCAGAAACATACACTGTGGAATGAATCTGCGTGTGTTTTTGTTTTTTTTGATGTAAATCCTGCAAAATTCGACTGACTTTCGTGAAACTTGCAGTATTCTCGAGTTTTGTGTTCCGAAAATTAATCTTGTAGTTTAGGGACCTTACAGGAGATTCCCTGATTGTCGTTTTGATGGAGGAAGGTTTGCAGAGAAAAGCAGATTCAACGTCTCGATGATTTTGCATGACATTGCGCGTACCCCTGTACTTCAACTTGAAATTGGCATGAAACGACCGATCGCGCTTGCTAGAACGTGGACTGTGTTCCAATCCTCCCCTGACACCCATTCCGGACAACGTGTTTTGCGTATTCTCAACCGTGTTCAAGACCAAACCATAAATTGGCTATCTGAAATGAAATATTCTTGACGAATGGAAATTCAAACTTAGGAGGAAGCATTTCGCGCAGTCGAAGTATTAGTGAAGTGAAACCTCCTGAGGAAAAGGGAGACGGGAGCGACTGTGACGATGAACAACTTGAGAAGCTATGGGAAGGACAGTATCAGGAAGAGGGAACTTCCATAGGAAGGAGCAGCGATGACCGTCGCGGAACGGGAGGTGCGGTCTCGTCAGGAGAAACAGATGGCGACTAGAATCGTAAAGAAACAAAGGGGCAAA
>JAJSRV010000115.1:0-89988 GCA_021527715.1 Neoseiulus cucumeris | reverse complement strand
AGTCTCGAAGAGACTACCCTCTTAATTTTTCACAACGAAGTTCTTTTCTCTCCTCTCTTATTGTCCCCGCGAATAATTCATGAATACAGCTCCCGTGAACTATGGAAATATTCGAGTTTCGCACCGCTTCCCGTTCGAAAGAAGAAAACCAGGAACTCGATAATCTCATTGATCTTTACGTTGCGTCCCTCGAGGCCCTTACTGCGAATGAAAATAAAATACTAAAGAACATTCCAGTCGACTTGCCGGGGTAGGCTGCGCTCGAAAAGGGGGTCACAGGTCCGAAACCTCCAGAACCAGCGGCTCACAGCATGCCTAGAAACCGTCTCTTCTCTAATTGTCGGGCAGCTCCGAACGCCCACTTCAAATGTTCCCCAAATCTCGAGGTCAAGTGCTAGCAGATTCGCTCCTGTCCCACCTTGTAGTTCTCTTTTCTGGTTGCAGAGTAGAGCCAGGATGGATCTGGTAGCACTCAACCATGAGATTCATGAAACTTTAATAGCGGGTGTTTGGGGGTGCCCGATAATTAGAAGAACAGCGGTGACCTCAGTCATGATGCGACCGCCTCTCTTGTTCAAACTGAACTCTAAAGAACAAAAATGAGTGAGTTCTTCGATGAGTCCAGGAACAACGATGGGACTCTGTTCCCCTTCGATGACTTGTCTGTGATTCTCCTGACTGGTATGGCTCCGTGATCTGCGCATTCTAAGGGTTCCTAACTCGGAATTCCGGAAAGGCGTAGCAACAAAAGCCTAGTGCCACACGGCTATTATTGAGCTTCCGAGAAGCCTCGCCTGTACATAGCTTTCATTGGTTCATTCAAGGTTCATGGTTTTATTGATTCTTGTGTGATATATATATACACAATGACACAACCCTGATCCAGGGGCGAGTCTCCTCAGCAAATCCTTCGGGTCTCATTTTCCCATAACTCCAGCAGTTTTTATGGTTTTTATGCTAAAAAAAAAAGCTGCTTCGATCCAGATGAAGAGTGTATCTGTAATCGTTGCGGACTGAAATGGAGTATCACATTCAAGATTGTGATACAGTTCCTTCGATCGCAGAGGTGGCGAGACAGGTGTAACATCAACGATATCTGTGATAGATTAATAAATTATTATGTATCTATGTATAATTATGTATATTATTGAGTTTCCTAGCGACCACAGCTCTTATCGACCGTCTGAGTATTTTAATCGCTGCGAAAAACCCACAGAAGCTCGCGAATGTAGGCTAAGGGGAACGTGCATAAGCAAAACAAAAACCGGATCCAAAACTTGCTGAAGATGCCCCATTCGCGCTTTCGATCGGGAATCGTATCGCAATCGCGTACCACCTCTGTGCGATTCTTTCATCGAAATCGTTGAATCCTTTCGCAACGTCCTCTGGATATATGATGCGTTTTTCCTCCGGTCTCGACTCTGCTGAAGATCGAAACCGGAACGCTCAAAGTGATACTTCACCCTATGTCCTCTTCAAGGAGAACGTCGTCATCCAAGATAAGATTCCTTCCCCGATCATCCTCACTCTCTTAGAAGCTGTAGCAAGGCGGATTTCGCTGTCCGAGAAGAAGTTTCGAGATGGTCTGGCCGCATATTTGTGGCGAAGGGTCAATCCATCAGAGCAGAGGTTCTCAACAAAGATGCCACAAATCCTTGGATTCGAGTCTGCTTGTGGCGCTCAATGGCTCGGAACGCCGAAATTAGCGGAAAAACCTTCGAAAACTTCATTAGCGCTTCCGAGAACCGCTGCATATCGACGAGGGAGCCAACGGGGTTGCAAGTCGCCCCTCAATATTCCGGAATGGGTTTCTCAAAGCAATGAGCATCGAAGACTCCCACCCGCGAACTTCTCGGAATCTCATTCGGGGTGGGGGATGTTGTGTGTTCGGGCTAATTCTCGTCGGCTTCATACTGAGAAGAAAATTGGTGGAGAGATCGAGCGTCCTTTCTCTGGATGCACCGCTTGCTCTCGCCGTATCGATCTCACATAAAAGAAGACTCATCGCTCACTTCAGTGTGTGCTTGAGTTGGCGTCGAGACCTCAGTCTTCAAAGCATCGAGGACTGCTTGAATCGGTGAACAGCATCAACGAGGAGGTCTCGTCATCCCGTTCTCTCAAGATTTTCTTCTTCGTGACTTCAACCTCCTCCGCACCTGGAAATGGCTGGCACTTACTACTCGCGATCGCATCCGACATCAATGCATAGGAATCCTAAATGCACCGAACAAGAGAGGAGGGACATGGAGCCGGTCGTGTGGACGCTCGTGAGACAAGCTGACATCCTTCGCCTCGGCGAACCTGTGGCTAACGGAAGACTTGAGGGTTTTCGAGAAGCCATTCAAATGGAGAACTTTCCCGAAGTAGTCCGATGGTTGAAGTCGGCTTCTGGATGTGATTTGTTCTCATCACTGCAAGAGATCGAGTCACTGGAAGAAGATCTTCGGAACAACGAATGGACGGAACTTGTAGCTCAATGCTGTATGATTTACGAAGTTCTCGAGAATGCCCGGATCGTCAAAGACCTACATTTGACTTACGAACCGAAGTGGATCTTCACACACAGTCGGAGTCTCGAGGAAATGGCGGACTTGTTCTTTCGGCTACGTTTCACCAAAAATGCAAACTTTTTGACTATCTTCATTCACGAGGAGCTGATCGAAGCGGTGGAGGGCTTCATCGGAAAATCCAAGGAGCCATGGAAGGGGATGCTGCTCATCCTCAAAGCAGCGATTCCTTTTTCGGATTGTCTGCATCTGTTCTTCAAGGGATTCTACGGACTGCTTCAGCGTTCCCAGTGCAAAATTCCAACGGCCGCGGCCACTCTACTCCTAAGTTACGTCTCCGATGCGATTTTTGATGCCGGAGGACGTGACTTTCCATTTGGAGAAATGCTCATTGACGACTTGTTGAGGATGGGGGCATCTCCGATGATTTCGTCGGACGGCCACTCCTCCTTGTTCAGAGTATTGAAACAGCGTCATCCGGAAGGATGGCCTTCGTGGTTGGAGGAAACGATTTCGGAATTCAAGACAACGGAGCGCCGTCCCACAGCCTTGAATAGGCTGCTGGGGCTCGATTGGACCTCGGAATTCCGAGAGAACCTTGGGCAGCATGTTTGCTGTCAACTGGATTCGGTCACGGACGCTGAAGACGGGCTGCCGCCAAGAATTCCGAAGCTCACATGTCTCGCCGCCCGACACATCAAGGAGGCGGATTTGGCGGAATTACCAACCCGTGTGGCATTCATCGCGTCGAAGCATCGACCTCTTCCGCTCGAAGATTGCGAGCTGAAGCCCTTCTGAGCTGCAGGACCCCTCTAATTATAGCCTTAATAAATTATTTCAAAATTGTTCGTAAAACTTTGTGATCGTTCGCATGATAAGTTTTCATATCGAAGCTCCCATCGCTCCAACTGTTGATCATCCACCCCCAAATGATATTGCTCGTCTTTAAGCGCCGACACTAGGGGTG
Source organism: Neoseiulus cucumeris (assembly GCA_021527715.1). NCBI lineage: Eukaryota > Metazoa > Arthropoda > Arachnida > Mesostigmata > Phytoseiidae > Neoseiulus > Neoseiulus cucumeris. The sequence goes on along the minus strand of JAJSRV010000115.1, from coordinate 86,514 downwards.
GGCGACTGGGGCTTTCGGTTGCGGATTTTCTCTCGGGTGTGGTTTTCTTTCAAACCTAATCGTTATAGGTTGCAATTTCCAGCCGACGCGAACCCTACGCCTGCGGAGAATGAAGCGTAGTCGTCCGATTTCTCGGAAGCGCGATGTTCTTTCTCAAATTGTGTGAAATCATCAGTTCTATGAGCATCCGGTTTGGTGTCTCAACGAAGAACCTTTGTGTAATCTTTATTATTGTAGTTTTGCGCTGCGAGTGGGAACTTTTCTCTCTCCCAGAACATGACAATCAGCAGCTAACTTTGGATACCGTTGAGGCGAAACTCCGTTTGAAAATATCCAGGTTTCCAGGCTGGTTGTCGCAGTTGAATTTGGTCAGGGATTGGCTCAAAAACCGGTTTCGCTAATCCGACGTCATCCCGGGAGCACACGTGATGAGGTAGGTTTTCCGAGAGCACTCAAAGAACTCGAAGACAAAATGATCGAATCTTGAGACAATGTGAGCCTCATAGCGATGGTTTCTTCTTTCTAGCATCTGACTCGTAGCCGTGGTTTGGGCGTGATACGCGTTCTAGCATGCGGCCACATTTTGTCATCTGTTTACAGAGTGTGTCCCCTAAGGTGCAACATTTTCGTGATCCCATCACTCGGTCAAAGCTCCGATTTAGGCGAACTTTTTTCTGATGGATGGCTCTTGAGAATACGCGTCTTTCCGTCCATTGCTTCTGGGAATCGGGTGAAAATTTCCAGAGCGCGTCAAAGTTGACTCTTCTCTCTCTTGGCTCCCCGACAGAACTGGTCTGCAAATCGCCAATGCGCCTTCGATTTTCGAAAATAAAAAACGAAAAGATTCCTCCCGACGCCTTCTTCAAAGCGCTCTCTTCTTTATAATCTGTGATCGGTTGCGCATTCGAAAATCGGCAGCCAACACGAAGAACCTCAAATTTCACCCATTAACCCCCTTGATGTTGGCTTCCTTGCAAAAACGCTCTTCAAAATTTGAGGACAACATGGATATCCGAAATCCCACCCGATCTTCAAAAGTAAGGTACGATGAGACGCGTCTTCTCAAGAGTTGTCCATCAATAGGAAGATCGCCCTAATCGGAGCAGGTTTTACCGAGTTATGGCCAAACAAAGGAGGTCAAGACAATGTTGCACCTCAGGGGAGCCACCTATTAATTTACTATCATTAAGTACTATCATTTTTTTCATGTAAATAGATTATGTACATATATAGATAGATGTTCGCATTGCAAGGCCTGTCAAACCCAAGGAGAATAAAGTTAGCATGTCCGATTCCGGACAAGACGCATCCAGTTATGATCGATCTCGAGAGTTGAGCCAATGACGACGCCTCTCCTCACTGAGCCCCAGGTCACGGACGCGACCATTTTTCCTGGAGCCGCATGATCATGACCGTCATGACATGACGACTTCTGTCCAACGAAGTGCACTCTGCACAGTTCATTAATTGTAGGAACTTAAGCGCTTGCTCCTTGAAGTTCGGAGAGAATTCGAGCGGATCTCGCGAGCCTCGACATCTGAGAAGCGTTCTCTGGGTTCGAGAAATCTCGGGGCCGAAATTTTCGGGTCAAGTCGTCCGGATCCAAAATGTCCTTCTCCTTCTGTCATCATCCACTCGTATCTGCATCTTCTCGTAAGAATAAATGATAAATCGAGAATGAGAAACGCCTATACTTCCAAGCACTTCAAAACTATCAGCCATTATTTTTCGTTCATTTCGTAAATCCATTCATGTTTCCATGAATGCAAAAGGTATGAATGCTGTGTAAAGCTCGAACTCTCGTGTGCTAGTGATCGAAACCAATGTCCGTTCGACGATTTCGAATTCATTCTCTTCCTAGAAAAGCTTCTGACCACTGATCCAGCCTTTCGGATTCCAGACGGGACTGGAATTGAGCTTCTGACCACTGATCCAGCCTTTCGGATTCCAGACGGGACTGGAATTGAGAATCCAACCACGAGATCGCTGAATTTTCCTCAGCAGTATGGGAAACGAGAACTTGTTTTGATTACTTCCAGGTAGCAACATGTCTCGGGCTTCGAATTCCACGAGGACCGCGATTTCTCGCGAATTTACCGCGCGGAAAAACACCCCATTCGTAATTTCGTATTTCGTGTTCGTAACTTCGTTAATTTTACACCGGTAGCCGCGCCTCTTCCTACGTTGGTCTCATCGCGACGCTTCTTTCTCTTCGGATTCGACGAATGCAAAGTTGTCCGTTGGGCTGTTGTAACTTCGTCGACATCCGGTAGTGGCACTAGTAACGCCACACTGCTTCGGATTCCGTTGAGTAGACAGCGGATCGGTTGTTTCTTGCTGTGTTATTTCTTTCTGTGATCGCTCGTACGTTCCACGACGCTGTGACATTTTATATATCAGTGAAACTTTGCGAAGAAGCGAAAGTGAGTTCACAACAACGCTTCATGGTTTTCTTTTTGTGCATTCCAGGTCCTTGAGCTTTGTTCTTGCATCAGAGATGCCGGGGAAAATTCTGAAATGCCCAGACTGTGCGTTCCGGAGCCGTACCATGAAGGGGGTCAAAATTCATTGGCGGAGTATGCATACTCGTAGCTTCCCCGATCTGCCGAAGTTCCCTCGGAATTTCATGAACTCGCTGAGTCCCGAGCAGTTGCGTCTGCTCGGAACTCCTTACAGGAACAATCGGAGGAAACCAGCGCCTCCTCGACGAACCGCTTGTTTTGGCAGAGGTTCGGTGTCGAGTGCAACGTCCAATAGAGTCTCGAATCATGCGCTCAGTGGATACGTTTCGCAGAAATTGACTCGAGCTCAACGTAATGAGGCGTCTGCCGCTAACACCGCCCCTGCCGGTAATGCTCCTCCTGATTCCATTTCGATGGCTGGTATGGGGATCCCCGAGTATGTCATTCTTCCGTTTTTTCGGGGTCTTGACGATCAACAGCCGGGGGCTTCCCAACCCTTTTACTGCAGGTCTGCAGGTGAGATTGATTGTTGGTTGAGTGTAGGCCCTTCGAATCACAACCAAGACACTGGATGAAGTTTCTCTTTCGATTATGTAAAATAATGCTAATGACCATTCGTACCCACAGAACCTTCGGAGCTCGGATCTGAGGATCAGGACATCGAAATGAGAGCGTGCCCTACTCGGGGCACTTCGAGAGGGAGTCGTGGTCGGACAACGAATGCCGTCATCGGACCCGAAATTGCTTCTTATCGCTCAACGAAGGTGAGAGCTTCTCCACTCATACGACTGTCGGAAGAGCCGTTCTCTTATCTTGACTTGATTCGTGAGATATCGAGACTTCTAGTCTGGGCCTCACCGTATTTTCTTTTGATTCAAGCGGGGCTCCGATGTATTTTCTTGCAATGAGGCCACCCCACGCGTCACCCGCTCTAGTCAGAACGATTGCCACGCTTCTTCGGCGAGCGGTAATTCGGAACTTGGTGATCTGGACAGCAGTTTCCCATGTTGTTCCAATCTAGGCTCAATGAGGTCAGTATTCCATTTGATTTCAGTACAGTAGAAGATTTTGCCCTGGATTATATCTCTTCTTATGACTATTATATGACCCCACATGACTCACTGTGTGGCCTACTATACGATTCCACACGACCGAAGTTTTACTGTTTATCATTTGCGATTCTCGACCTGAACAAGTGAATCAAGACGAATGAATCAATTGATTTGCAGCGGAGCTCGCCCCCCTCGCAGGATCGTACTGAAGAATCTCTGGCCTACTTGTTTCTCCGAGTTGATTACTGGCCAGTTTCTTGGGGAGGATCCATTTTGCTCAAACGAGAGTTTTCTGACCCTCCTCGGCAATTGTCCCGTCCTGGACTACGATTCAACCAGCGCATGGGACCTCGTGCTGCGTTGTTCTCTTTGCGAGAAGCCAATAAGCGGAATGCGGAACATGGAGACTCATATGAGGTGAGGCGAAGGCGAGTAAACAGTGGATAATTTGCTCTGATTGGAAGTTTCGTGAACAAATGTAGAACGTGATGACAAGTGGCGTCATCTCAACGGGACATGGATCATATTTTCCCCACAGGAAACACCTCCAGAAGGCCGAACTAGTTTACGAGAACCCGTGTGAAAGTGCAATAATTTCTGTGAGTCACCAGACGCTTCGCCAAGAAGACACTCCGAATCTCCGTATCCAAGATCCCCGATCTCTTGCACGGTCCGAGATGTTGTCGACCATCTCCCTGGAACGGCGGTCTCCTAGTTCCTGCTCGATCCGAGTGCAAGGTGAAACCCATGCTCAGTCGGTCACACTCGATCTGACTCCAGAATAAAGTTTCTGACCAATCACGTTGGTTGGATGTCATAGAGGATCATGTTTTCATTTTGGTTATTGTTTTCCATCACGCGGGGAAATCAGTTCGGCTACGATTGGTAGACCAGTTCGTCATTCGACAACCGACTCAGAGAACTAACCTTCATACAAAACGTATGAGAGGCACAAAATTGCATATTTCAGGTATTTCCCATTCCTCTCCTAGATTCAGAAAACTTCTGGCGCATTCGGCGACCTGGCATCCTGACCAGTTGAGTGTGTGGAAGGAGAGGTACGAAGATTTTCCACGAAGTTGATCGACAGCGGCCATTCCCGTCATGATTCTATCTTCAGCAGTTGGCGGCGGGCATTGGGAGTCGCGCATTCAGGGCAGTTCCGGAAAGACCAACGCAATAGCAAATATGTACAGTGAAACCTCGTTGCAATGGACCACGCGGAACCGGCAAAATCCGCTCGTTGAAGTGGAAATTCGTTACAACGAGAACCTCCTAACATTAGGTATTCCCTATCACAGGCTGGCCAAACGAGCGCAAAAATTATTCGTTTCATCGAGCAATTCGTTGTAACGACGTTCGTTCCTACGGGGTTTCACTGTATCGTGAGAGAGATAAAAGACGCTACTTTCTATGTATATTTCGACGAATTGAAAGAATTTCAGTCGAAATCCGGTAACTCCTCACCGCAATTCCAACCTCAATCGCGGTTAATCGAAACGAGCTCCCAAGATTCAATGACCGCGAAATGAAATCGGTGCTCCGCAGCAGCGAATGAGTACGGATCAATCAGAAAAGACGTCAGGCGTCTTCGTGCGAAAACCGTGAAGCGAAGGTTCGAACTGATTGTGAGCATTTTGGCAACTCCAGCTTTCTTGGTCCAGTTGCATGGATGAATCAACTCAATCCACGACCTTGGTCGTTGGGCCGCTGACGAGGAAATCCGACCGGCGCAAGTGCATATTCTCGTCGCATACGTGCATCGATTGATATACCATCGACGAAGTCTGAATGAAAGATCATTACTCGCCGTCGATGCCAGTGACCGCATCCAAAGTAAGATGCTCTCCGAATGGGGGTTCACCGTCATTATTCGATATTGTGGTATCAAAGATCGAAGGAATCGTTGACCGAAAGGCTGGATATCAATTCAGAAAATACTTTGACACGATTCCCATTCAGGGTTTAAAATACATGCGAATTCATCTTGATCATCCTCCCATCGATGCAGGCGGTAATGCCTGTCGAGAGTTTTTTAGCATCAGTCCTACTTCATATTTCTCACTCCCACCTGTATTCCTGTTTCTTGTATGGAATCCGATCTCGTCATGAGTTATGACACTGCGGAAGCGAAAAAATGAAAATACTCGAGAGGTTTTGGACAGCCGTTGCCTCATTAGATACATTTTTGGGAGAAAATATCCAGGAGACCAAAGATCTAAACTTTCACGATCGGATAAACCTCTGGAATGCGGCCGGTTTCTCGAATTAGTTTCGCGTCAGAAGGAACATCGGCTAACCGCGAAAGTACCACAACACGAAGCCTGCAGACAACAGAGAGAGCGAGTTTCTTCTCCCTCCGCTTGCATCTTGCACGCTTAGAACGGATCGCATTGTGTTCTTAATACTCTAAGTGCTGGTTGCTCGAGAATTTTCGTGGAGAATCTGCTGGCTTTCCTGTGCTAAAGGTAGCGTTCTGTAGCCGTGAAAAGCGTTCATGAGGGTTCAACTTGCACGAGGCGGAACTCAACGCCATTCGACATCGGCTTTCGAATGACGTCCACAGACGCCTGTTTTGCAAAACAGCGTGAGAAGTAGCGGACTCTATTATTTCTCTCAGACCATGCTCTCTTGGTATTCTCATACTCTCACTCAGTCCCCATTAAAAGGGTCGTTCGCGTTATGGCTCCACGGAAGTCTGATTCTTGTAACCTACCTCACACCGTCACGATTTTTGTGGCTCTCGTCCTACGCGAGCTATCGTGGAATCACATAACTCCAGTGCCGCCGCACAGAGGGAGAAAATGATATTTTAGGAGGAAAAAATTATTTATCCGTTTTTTTTGGTGTTCAAGCTGCCTCTGGAGACTTGTGAGAAACATGAAAATTGAAGTTTCCACGAAAATTTCCAAAAGCCTGAGTTCATGAAGGATCTAATGCGGTTACACTGACATGAGTTTTTCCGAACGACTCAAATATGACACTGCGAGACGTTTTCGTGCAGTAGTAAGCTCTTTTTGCGAACACCATCGGCAAGTTGAATGTCTGAGAAGGATTTGGAAGAAAAAAAAATCGCGTTCAGACGTTTCCTTTGTGCGCTGGTGGGACTCTGAAACATCACCAATTCGGGCGATTGGAGTCATTCATGAATCATCCTAAAACTCATCTACGCGGAGGGTTACGGCGGGGAGAGCGAGTTGCGACGGGAAGATGGAAGGCTGGCGGGTGTCTCAGAACAAGTTTCGTCCTTACTATGGATGACTTCGGTTGTTCGCGCATAGGTCGAAATTGTCAAGTTCAGTGGACATCAAGGTAAATTGACATGCGAATTGAGAAGTCGGGAAATCCAGAGTTTATCCGCGACTATTTTCCCGGGGTCGATTCAGTTTCAACTTCTCTCCGGAAGTTCATCCGTCGGATCAGATGAAGATATTTCGGCGCAGCATAATTTCAACTCGCGAAGTGAAGAGATCCTCAAGCTCCTATTGGGTCATTGCAAAAGTTCCTTCTTCTTCGAATCGCTGATATCTCACCCCTAAAAAATGTGAGAAATCACGATCGACGCAAAATTTCATGATTTTTTAGATGACGACGGAAAAACTGTCGCCGGAGTCGACTCTTGCGGCTGGTAGCGAAAAAAGCGGAACAAACGATCCTAGAAGATTCCCAAAATTTCTTGACGCCATCGGGAAGGTCGTCGAATATGCCATCGGCATTTTTTTTTCTTGGAAATCGCCTCAGATATGGCTGAAGTGGTTCACAGACGCTCCTAGTTCCAGAGGTTCATATCTAAGTCCTATCACAGCATATTTCCGAAATTTCGAATTTACACAGCATATTTCTTCGAATCTACCGCATTTCTGACAACCTTCGAAAAGCAGATGGGCATTTGACCGAGATTCCGTCGATTGAAGAGAAAGGTCGGGAACAATTGCAATGACCGAATATGTTAGTTTTACTTCGGAGTACTGGACTGCAAGGGGGTATACGACCGTTTAGTATGGACATCGCCAATGTAGTCGTGTATATCAGCATGCATGTTGCAGACTGCACGAGTTTCTCGTGCATATACCGTATTTTCTCGAACTGAGGGGCACGTTCTGATATGCGGGCTACATCTAACAAACGGGCACCTGCTGGCCCGTTGAAAATATGCATTGGCATTTTCTATTAGGAGGGCCTCTCCTAATATAGAGGCATCTTCCGCCACAAGAGCAGCCTCGTTGACAAACCTCGCAAGGTGATTTTAGGTGATTCCAAACCCTTTCCGCTAGTGCCGGATTCTATAGAACGTTCGCAGTGGCCATCCACTCATTCATCCGGCATCATAGTTTTTGAAAACCATTTGAAGAAGGGTGCGGGAAGATGAAGCTGTTTGTCTCGATACGAGACGATGCACAGGCGTGCGTAAATCAGTGCGAGATTACAGTTCCCAGGAAGCCATAGGAATTATTTTCCTGCGGACAGCGTTATTTCCCTGAGAAAAGGTTACCTGGGGTATTTCTGGCAGTTCATATCGCATCGAGTTGACTCATGGCACCCTCCCGAGATCAGGATTCACCAAAACCATTCCTAGCTTGCACTTACCTGTTTCAGCAATTCTTGCTTGTTGACAGGCGTGGTTGCCAGGATTGTCATATCATCATTTTGACACATTGGGAGCCACTGCTTCTCTGAAACTCATTCATCAGGCTTCGTATCCTTGAGGAGGATGGCAGCATCGGGCATGTCGGGGAAGTCTGTGAAATGTCCGGATTGCTCTTTCCGAGGATCGACCATGAAAGGAATGAAGATCCATCGGGGGAGGGTACATCGCTTGGATCCTTATCGTCGCCACGAGTCCACCCATCCTCCGACGCTTCCTCAAGAGTTTTTCGAATCTCTTAGACCCGATCAGCTCAATCTGCTTGACGCGTCCTATAGCTCACATTGGATAAATCCGTCCTCCCAGCAATCCTCTGAATCGGACGAGGATGGCGGGCCGAATACAAATCAAGAAGTGTCTGAAGATACCGATAAGACTTCAAACAAAAACACCAGCGACAGCTTCCTCAATTCCTGCGGAAGACCGTCCTCATCGAACACACGCGGAGGCAAGATACTCAACACTTCGATTGAGCGGCCTCCAGCCGATACTACTCCAGCGAGCTCAAGCCGGATCGGTGAGCCCGAAATCGATTCGAAATCGATTTCCGGGCCGGTACTTCTGCAATATTCCGCTCCTCAAGATGCAACAGGCAGCCGTCAGCCATCCGAGCCTCCCGCTCTAGTATACAGCGGGTCCGGAGGTGAGACTCTTCGACGAGCATTCGATGTTGAGGAACTTTGTTAGAGGATTGCGAAACATTGTCTCCTTCTTGATCCCTCTGAATGAAATTGCGATTCTTGTATCCTCAGTACCTCCGGAGCAGGGCCCAATAGACCGGGAAACCAAACAGAATGCCAATACCCCTCGAGAGAGTTTGATAGAGGGCCGTAGTCCTCCAGATGATACATTCATAGAGTACGATATGCCAGGATTTCAATCGATCGAGGTGAGAACTCTTGATTTACAGAAGGCCTTCCGTTTCACCTTAGCCTTTTCCTCGTCGTTTCTCGGTACTAGCGACTGCTGAGATGTCCACTTCATAAAGCGATCATTTAGTGAATTCCGAATTCGGCATGATTGGATTTTTTCCTGGTTCTCCAGCGGGGCCAGCGCTCCTCCAAAGCCTTACTCCCGGACAGTTCTCATCCGAGGCAGGACGAACAGCTCCTTTCTATTGAGTTTTCGGATGAAACCGGTGGCATGGAGACCGGTTCTCGCTTTTGCTCCGCTCGCGGCTTGATGGGGTGAGTTCTGGAGAAAATTCAGCTGGAGATCTTCATGATCATAACTAGTATAACTCTACCGCGAGAACTGCTCAACCCAGGAGCATAAGGATTGGAAGTAAGCAATTAAGTGTTTTGCAGGAGGACTCTCTACGCCGGCAGAAACGCTCTGAAGAATCTTTGGCCGGCGTGTTTCTTTGATTTGACCTCTCTGCAGCCTCAGGAAGACGGCGGGTTTCTACGTCGCGAAAACGAGCTCAGAGCTTGCCGGAATTTCTTGACCCTTCTCGGCAATTGTGCAGTCTTGGATTACAATGCCTCCAGCGCTTGGGATCTCGTGCTCCGTTGCTCATTGTGTGAGATGCCCATGAGCGGAATCCGAAACATGGAAGCGCATATCAAGTGAGGCATACTCAACAGAAAGTTCGAGAGCCTGGATGAAATTGAAGGACTTGAGAATCATCACATGTCCACTGTACGGTCGATCAAAGCATTATTTCAAACCATTACTGTTCACAGAAAACACCTCCAGCAGACCCAACATTCAGGCGACATCCGTTGCTGATGGCTCAGGGCTCGACGGCACCGTCACCAATCATTGTCTTGTGACCCAACATTCAAGTCTCTTTTCGAAAACTGAGACGTCTTGTCAATCAGAATCGAAGCACGCTCTAGCCGAGACACTGGTTAGACCAGCTTCGATTAATTTAAAACCAGGATAAATTCCTTGTATGACCTCTTACGACTCCTGAGGAAAGTGAACTAAACAGTTCGTTCACTCAAGTCATCATGTATAAAACAATAAATCATTGGAAACGTTTAGTGACGTTCCCTACATTGTCTCAAGCGCAAAGTGTTCAATCCGGCAGCTGCTCCATTGGCCGCTGTGTGTGAAGTGATTTCCTGATGAGCGAATCTCGGAAAGTTGTGATTCAGCTATCAATTCCCATGGAGTCATTCCGGACTGCCGAGTACAATGCAGGTGTCGTCTATCAGAATTTCGTCGAAGGCCAATACCCCCTCCCTCATCCGGGGGGAAGCCACCGCGCATTCTGAGGAGTAACTCATTTCATATGCTTCACCAGATTCAGTAAGATATATCAATGTTTGAATGCAAGGTGGTAAGTAAGATGATTTTTCGCGATTTTTTAAGTAATCTTCACTCTGTACCCCGAAGGAACATGATCTGAATGTAAGAGGTTTCCGCATATGAGAGACTTTTTTTCGTTCCCCGAAGGATCTCTAATAAAAAGTTTTGGCTCTATTTTCAGTTCTCACTGCGTACATACCACACAAACTGCAGTGTAATGTAGCTTCTGCAGTGAGTTTAATCGGTCCTGATCAGTGATCTTCTAGGGGACTTTCGATGTTGTCAAAAAAAGACTTGCAATTTGAGGGAAGAAACATGCATCCGGTGGCGAACTGTTAGCCGATCACGGAAATCTGCGAATGCAATCATAGTGTTATTATCATGAAGACGCCAAAGTTGGCAATTATGTCCATGGCATCTGTAACCGTCGTTCACGGCGGACGGACAATTACTGTGCTGAAAGCAGACTTGTGAGTTTCTCGACATCGTTTCGTTAGGTTCCTGATTAAGTTTGTTGAGTTCGTCGCGGAACTTACTATCGGCGATGCTGAGCAGCTGTTTTTTGATGAAAATCGCAGTCAGATAATTTGGCCGGTTTGGGGTCGCGCGAGTTTGATCGAGCGAGAAGCAATCTCAGAGTCATTGAATTGAAGACATTTGTGGCTCGATCCCACAAGAGACACATGGAAAGCCTAAGCAATCGAAAACATCATCAAAGCCAGACTGAAGACGTCGTTGAATACGACGTTAGGTGCCTCTCAATTTATTGATCGAAGCAACAAAGGAAAACTTTGGCTGAATGCCCGTGAGCTTGTTGTCATTGAAGTTCCCTGTTCACTGAAGAAGATATTGAAGTCATAGCCTATAAGCGCATCAGAGACTGATTCATCAACCACCCCCGTTAGATTTGATATTTGAATTTCTTCTTGTGCATTCTTCGGTGAGATCATTGGAGAAAAGGACGGTAATTCTCGGTGATTCGGAGTAATTTCCTCGAGATGATCTATACATTATCGACTCAGAGTGCTTGCGAAATACATTCGAATTACCGTGGGGCAGGTCTAGTCGACGCTATATGTAGAGTAATTCAAGATATATTGTTGGCCAGTTTCCTGGAGATGTGATCAAACGACTATGATAAGTCAAAGAATCTCCATCATGAGCCTCGATAGTCTCTTGAATGAGTCTCTACTGTCCTTGTTGGCATCCTTGTTTCAGATGGAGGATATGATTTCGCTGTGAAGATATGTTAAACGCTCAATATGCTCCAGTTTCCAGTAAGTTCCAAATGACTACAAGAGATAGGTTGCATATACATCGATATATGATAACTTTAGCGTCGAAAAGAAAAAAATGTTTCTCGCAATTAATGTGCTGATTTTCCGGTCAACTCCTTTGCGATCGTTCCCTTCGGACAAATATGGATACAGAACAACGTGAGAAGAATGTATCTGCCGAATATTCTGAATCTCGAGGAATATATTCCCGGGCATTCAATGTCAAGATATGAAGTGGGAACGGTGGTGATATTCAGTTCTGACGGTCGGTCCTGTTTCTGACAGAATCCGCGCATTTCGACTGAGAAATGAACCAGACATTGGGGAAGTTGAGAGACATGTTCAATATCAGAATCTTGGGAATGACTCCTCCTTACTTTTTGACTCAAGAAACACCCAATAGAAAGCGGCGAATCACGCAGCGAATATAATGAACATCACGTGGGTTTCACCCGAAATGATAGAGGCAACCATAGAGAAGGAAAGAGACACTTGCAACAGGCGCACGTGCGTATTCCCGTTGTGTACGTGCATCGATTGATATACCATCGGTCCAAGTCTGAATTGAAGATCACTATTCGCCTTCTATGCCAGTGACCGCATCCGAAGAAGGATGGTCAGCGTCATAATTTGACTTTATGGTTTCACAGATCAAATAAATCATTGACCGAAAAGCTGACTATCAATTGGGAAAAGGCCCGTTCGAGGCCTTTGTTTTGATGTCGGAGTTTTGATGTTCGGCTGAGCGAGATACGGTTCTATCCATGTTTTGAAACACATCCTCTCTTCTCGAATACTTCCTGTGCGAATTCATATTTATCCTTCTCCCACTAAAGACAGGGCAGTTGCTGCAGTCGCTAATACATGTCGAGACTTCTTTCGCCACAGCTGTGCTTCATTTCTCTCGTTTCTATCTGTCTTCCTGTTTCTTGTATCGAATCCGACCCCGTCATGACATTGCGGAAGCAAAAAAATGAACATTCTCGAGAGATTCGGGATAGCCGTTACCTTACAAGATTTCACGAAACATCCAGTAGACGGATGAGCCACTGAAATGAGACCGGTTCCTCGATTGAGTTTCGTCTCGAATGGAACATCAGCTGACCGTAGAACTACCCCGAGACGAAGTCTGCAGACAACAGCGAGAGCGAGTCGTTCCTCTCTCCTCATAAGTCTCGCAGGCGTAGAACGAATCACATTGTGTTCTTAAAACTCTAAGTGTCGGCTGCTCGGGAATTTTCGTGGAAAAACTGCTGGCTTTTCCGTGCTTAAACTAGTGCTCTGGAGCCGTAAAAAGCGTCCATGAGGGTTCGACTTACACGAGGCAGAACTCAACGCCGCTAGACATCGGCTTTCAAATGACATCCACCGACGCCAGTTTTGCAAAACAACGTAAGGAGTTCCTGACTTCATTATTTCTCTCGGACCATGCTCTCTTGACATTCTCATACTCTCATTTAGTGCCCATCAAAAGGCTCGTCATTCGCGTCATGGTTCCGTGGAAGCCTGATTCGTGTATTCTAGCTGACACAGTCACGATGACTGTAGAACTTGTCCTCCGCGAGCCAGTGACGCTGCAGGAGCACTCGTTCTTGTGTTTTGCGACTGTCTTGCTGGGTCAATCCTGCAGAACTGGTGCAGAACGTTTCATATTCTCACTGGCAGCTCATCCCTCGGATCAGATGGAGGGATTTCTATTCATTGGGCGTAGCGTAGTTTCAACTCTCGGAGTAAAAGAATCCTCAAGGTTCAACTCGAGTTTTTTTTGCCAAGGGTGTGTGTAGCTGCTCATACCTGGGTTTGTTCCGCGATTCAATTGGCTGGTCGTCAAGTATCTCACGGATCACTTCCGCGGACTCATCTGTTTTATACTTACCAAAGTCCGGAAGTATGATCAAAACGATCCGACGAGGAATGGACAAGTTAACCGGAGGAGGTACGAGAGCCCAATGACTATCATAGATGTCAAGCATTGTCTTCGCAAGTCCTGCGAAGATTCGAGATTCGATACAGGGCCTTCACTCATTCATTCGGCATCATACTTCTGGAAAATAATATGAGGACGGATGCGGGAAGATGAGGCTTTTTGTCTCGATATCACAGTGTCATTGAACAATGCACAAGCTTCGGTGAATAGTGCGAGAGTACGAGATAGCAGTTTCCAGGAAGCCATCATTAAATTGACACATTGGAAGCCGCTGTTTTTCTGAAACTCATTTATCAGATTCCAGATCCTCGAGAAGGACGGCCGCATCGGACATGTCGGGGAAGCCTCTAAAATGTCCGGACTGCTCTTTCCGAGGATCTACCTTAAAAGGGATGAAGATCCATCGGAGCAGGAAACATCAGTGGAATCCTCATCCTCCCCGCGGACCCACTCATCCACCGACGCTTCCTCAAGAGTTCTTCGAATCTCTTGGACCCGATCAGCTCAATCTGCTCGAAGCGTCGTACAGCTCACATCGGATAAATCTGCCCTCCCAGCAATGTTCTGATTCGAGCGGGGATAGCGGGCCAAATACGATGCAAGAAAGATCTGAGAATCCTGCGATGAACGGATACTCCTCGCCCACTTCGAGCTCCCCGGGATCCTCAATGCCAAGCACGCAGCGTACCGCTGGGACTTCAAACAATAGCGGCAGCAACAGCTCCCTCAATTCCTCCGAAAAACAGTGCTTTTCAAACACACGTGGAGGCAACATGCTTGAAACTCGAGCAGAGACAACTCCAGCGAGCCCAACCCCGATCGGCGAGCCTCAAATCAATCCGCAATATTTCGCTAGTCAAGATCCAACGGGCAGCTGTCAGCCATCCGACCCTCCCGCTCTCCTATACAGAGGTTCTGGAGGTGAGACCTGCGACCAAGCATTCAATGTCGAAGATCACCGTGAGAGTATTGCGAAACATTGTCTCATTCTTGATCTCTCTGAATGAAATTCTTGTATCTTCAGTACGTCCGGAGCATGTAGCAATCGACCAGGAAACCAAACAGAATTCCAGTTCCTCTCAGGAGGGTTTGACACAGGGCCGTAGTCCACCAGATGATACATTTATAGAGTACGATATGCCAGGATTTCAATCGATCGAGGTGAGAGCTCTTGATTTACCGAATGTACTTGAGACTGCTAAGATCTCGACTCCATGAAACGATCATATGGTTAACCATTTCGTTTGTATGTAGCGAGATTCGATTTTTCCGTTATTTTCAGCGGAGCCAGGCCTCATCCAGTGCCTTCCTCCCGGACAGTTCTCATACGAGACAGAACGAACGACCCCTTCCTATTGAGTTTTCGGATGAAATCGGTGGCATGGAGACCGGTTCTCGTTTTTGCTCCGTTCGCGGCGTGGTGGGGTGAGTTCTGAGGAGAATTCAGCGAACAATCTTCATGATCATCACTAGTATAACTCTGCCACGAGAACTGCTCAACCCATGGAGCATGAGGATTGGAAGTAAGCAATTAAGTGTTTTGCAGGAGGACTCTCTACGCCGGCAGAAACGCTCTGAAGAATCTTTGGCCGGCGTGTTTCTTTGATTTGACCTCTCTGCAGCCGCATGAAGACGGCGGGTTTTTACGTCGCGGAAACGAACTTGGAGCTTCCAGGAATTTCTTAACCCTCCTCGGCAATTGTGCAGTCTTGGATTACAATGCCTCTAGCGCTTGGGATCTCGTGCTCCGTTGCTCATTGTGTGAGATGCCCATGAGCGGAATCCGAAACATGGAAGCGCATATAAAGTGAGACATACTAAAGAGAGAAGTCAAAGAACTTGGATAAGATTGAAAGACTTGCGAATCATCACATGTCCACTGTACGGTCGATCAAATCATTATTTCAAACCATCACTGTTCACAGAAAACACCTCCAGCAGACCCAACATTCAGGCGACATCCGCTGCTGATGGCTCACGGCCATCTACGGGACCGACAGCAATCATTGTCTTCCGACCAAATGTTCAAATTTCGTATCAAAAACTGAGACGTCTTCTCAATCAGAATCGAAGCACGCTCTAGCCGAGACACTGGTTAGACCAGCTTCGATTAATTTAAAACCAGGATAAATTCATTGTATGACCTCTTACGACTCCTGAGGAAAGTGAACTAAACAGTTCGTTCACTCAAGTCATCATTTAAAAAACAACAATAAATCACTGGAAACGTTTCTCGACGTTTCCTACATTGTCTCGAGCGCAAAGTTCTCAATTCTGCCGCTGGTCTGCCGGCCGCTGTATGTGAAGTGATTTCGTGATGGGAGAATCCCGAAAAGTTGTGATTCAACGATCAAACTGCACGGGACGTTCCGGACTGTTGAGCGCGATGCGGGTGTCGTCTATGAGAATTCTCTCGAAGGCCGATACCTGAGATTTGCGAGAGAATCTCAAGGTTTGATTGAGAGGAAGTTCGCGGGTCTTGAGATCTTTATTTAGTGTTCTCGTGCACCCCGTCGAAGATCGATTCTCTTGGATCAGAGTGACGTCATGGATTCCATGGACCTCCATGATTCCATTTCTCTTCTAGAGAATTTTTCAGGTCATGGTCAACCTCCTTCATCAAGCCCTCTCGCGCCGAGGACGGAAAGCAGCAGAAGAAAAATCGACAGGCTTTTGAGAGAAGCCGTTTATGACAACTTTGAATACAGCGAGAAATTTGGAAGGATCTTCCCTTTCAATTTACAACTTCTAGAATTTCTTCCGACGAGGGAATAATTCAGAACAATATGAGTTGTGAAACCCCAACCAACGATTTTTTATTTGTCACTTTCCGCATCTCTCAACCACAGTGAACTATCGGTTATAGTTAAACACGTTCATGATGTTATACAATAGATTTTTTTTTCTTATTTCGAATATGTTCTCGTGTCGTGATCTCTGTTGTTGCTGTAGTTGGTGGTAAAGTTGGTGATGATGGGAACAGATGTCGATCCCTTCTTTCTCTTGCATGTGGTTTACTTTGTTTTTTTTTTTTTAGCTAGGCTTTTGAGATTTTTTTCGTTCCGTCTTGGACTTTCTGTTTCTCGTCCTGAGCATGATCACGCGATGCTCGATATCAAAAGATATTTTCACATACTATGTACATAGTCCCCGAGAGCTTCTGCTCAAGAAGTAATAATCCTCTCGTTCAAAACTGCATTCAGTTCGCCTTTTTAACAAGAGGAATAATTATGCCCTCGAGGCTTCTCACCTTCTCAATCATTTTTCATTATATATTAGCTATTTTCAGAAACAATCTGAGTCGTACCTTAGGCATAATCAAGGTTGTAATCACTGTAAATATTTAAGTTGCTTTTTTTTGCTGCAACATTTCTGCAGAACTTGCATATTCTCGTTTTCTTTTTTCTCGCGGATACCTCAATAGATTTCTAAGTAGGTAAACTTTTGCCACCTCCGCAGCACGAGGCTGTGAGTGCCTAGGCAGACGGGCGGCTGTTTTTTTCTCATTATCGTTCGCTCGAGATGATCTCACCGCCTCGAAGAGTATAGAAACTCAAAAGAAGTGTAAATAGAATTCACGTACGAAGGTGAAATTTCTTTTCCGTCTCAAACTTATTTGGGATCTCTCGGTTAGTGAATCGAACGAAAAAACATCACAAAATGGTTGCAGTATGGCTGCCATCAAGACAGAAGGACATTTCATATGGTCCTACGGTTATGAAGGTGAAGATTCTACTCAAATTATACTTTGTCATTTATTAAGCAGATATGGATATTCTGCTAAACTCATCGCAAATATCAAAAATATTGCAGATATTAGAAAGCAGCAGATCATCCGCGAACGCGGGTTTTCAAGAGAACGTCACAAAGGCGAACGTTTTCAAACGTTTCGCCGCATTTCCAGACGGCTGCATGTGCCGGAAAATGATCAGGGACCGAAATATTCTTCAGGAGCACAAAGAGCGGTAATTTGCTTTAAAATTGATTTCAATAGATTGGTCGGAGCAGGAATTCCGAATATTTTTCTTGCCTAATCGAGGCGTCGTATTTCTAGAATGCGTTCTCCATTCTGACTAGCCATGAGATTGAGTCGATCTGAAAGCAGTATTTGTCTGATGCATCCGAATATCGGCTTCTGCTCACGGATTTGTATAAAGAAAAAAGCTCTCTACCTGAAGTTGGTTGTGGCATTTAGACCCAGTCCGCATGGAAAACCTTAGTTGCCTAGGAAACCGTGCTTACGACTTTTTTTTTCTGTACGCCTTTCTAGGTTGTACGTTTTCCTCAGTATAGTCGTCTTAAATCACTTACATAAGGTTGTATAAGGTAACCCCATGAAGAGACCTTTGTCGCTTCTCATTGAATCACACGGAAGAAAATCGGGTGGAAATGGAACATGTAGGTCAGTCGCTTTCAGCTCCCACAAATTCGATCGGAAGCTCCTTCGATCAGCGATACCATCGTTCGGGGTTGGAAGCTCAGCAAATAGCAAGGAGCTCCATTTCTGCGTAAAGGTCACGAAGCGGCAGATCTTCCTCGAAGAGTTCCAACGCAAGACTAAATGTAGGGGCGACCGTTATGCGAGAATCAGGTTTGTAACCGCAGACCTTAGCTTCAAGGTCCCGGCCCGTGATGTGCTTCTGTGGAGCGGGAAAAAAAGACGGGATGAGTTTCCGGTGGCGTTATGTTTGGACCAGTGTCAGCGTGTTCGATAGTCCTACACCGTAAATGAGATGGATTTTTTCTCTCCAAGTCTCCGAGTAACTGCATCCGAAACTCACCTGGAAAGTGATGCAATCCATCGGGTCGAAGTCGGAGGCGCCCTTCTTGGGCCCCACGCCTTGCATTTGCGCCTGGATTGCTTGAAAAGGCAGCTGGCGGAACTGCTTGTGCAGTGGTTGAATTGACGTTTCGACGACGGGAATAGACATATAAGCCCCATTGTCGACGAAGTAACACACTAAGGCGGTGCTCTCATTTAGTGCAGCAGGTGCCTTCTCAACATACGCTCGCTCCCATATCTCGTCTTGCAGACACGCGTAGAACCCTTCGCTTCGAATCACTAGCTCGGACGTCTTCAGGCGGTTTTCCTGTGAGGGCAGAAAAGCATGTTAGGGGAAGGCGGAAACTGGAACGCTTCCAATTGAAGATAAGAACCGAAGATCTGAGAAGAACGGAGCTTTTATGGCTGATTGTATTATTTTGTGCGGTATGAAGGTGCTGTTCATCGTTCAAACGTGCACTCAGAGGCCAACTCAAAAAGTTAACGGAATCACAATCGAGATCAATGCGGAGCTGGAGAAAACGTGCTCTCCAAGCTGTATTGATCTTCAACTAAAGATCTGCTGTTTCTTCCTGCAACTGATGAACAGAAGCATCTAATGTTAATTATGAGCGTTGAGGTGGTTCACCTGTTTGCCGTAGAACAACTGCATTTGAGCACGCAAGTTGGCTAGTTCGCCCAAAGTGTTAAAGGGTTGGCAGATGATCTTCAATGGAGAAGCCGCAGAAACCACGTGCAGGCTCACCATATCTCCGTGTTTCGGCGGGTGGTTTTCAGGGTAGACGGCAACCAGAGGCGGAACCTCGGTTCCGTCATCTCCTGTCGAATGGCCGTTCTGGCTAGCCGAGGCGAAGCAGCTACCGTGAGGAGATCGAACAAGCGAATACAAGTTAGCGGACATCGGAATTACCAGCGTCAACGTCAGCGGCATCGACATCATCATGATCATCAACAACAAAAACAGCAACGTCAAACAAACTCTCGAAGAAACAAGGATTAACCCTAGGCCCAGAGTGCGAATCAGTGCAGCGATTTCCACCCCACCAATTTCGAAACGTTTTCCACACTCACTTCAACTCCTCGCCCAGCTTCAGATTCACTGAAACGAGCTCGTCGTTCGGGAGGGTCCGCTTGAAAACATCGACGTGTTGGATACTTTCGTCGCAGTCCTTGTCTTGACAGTGGGTTGCTGCCGACACCTTGATGATGAGCATCTGATCTTCGGGACAGAAATCAGTGATTTTGGCGATCTCCTCCTCCGACCAAACACAATCCGGTTGCAGATCGGTGATGTGAGCCCTCACAGCCTGGAAGGAAGAAAATGCGAAATTTCCAATACGTCTCCGTTGGAATTCAAATCGATACATGGGGAATTCCATCGGGGTGAGGAAGCGCCATGAAAACCACAAGAATTAGGATACTCGGACGTTTGTCGAAGGATGGAAGCGCGCTCAAACCAGGATTATTGGGCATTAATCTCGGTTTTGCAAGCAAACAATCGTAGGCGGAACAATTCCACGCCAGATAGCGTATCAACGGAGAGATTCGTATTGAGTAAAGTCTAGAAATAGATGGCCGCGGGATATTTAGATCCCTCGGACATCGACTGATGAGCTATTTTGGTACACACTGCCCAAAAGCTCTCTAATCGCCCTCGCGATAAGAACGCCGCGTGAGTCGACACAGGAAAAGCTGAGTGTGACAGAATCGATTTCGTGTCGGCAACCGGTGATGACGCTATGGTTCAAAGAAGAGAACTTCTTTGTTCAAAAGAAAAAAAAACTTCCCGCGTCAGGCAAAGCGCTATTGGTCCGAACCTGTGGTGGAAGATCTTCGAGATGGTATCCCATCTTGAGTGGGAACATTTTCTCAATCGAGACGGTGTCCTTGTTTCCATAGTCAATGAATTCAATGTCAATCTCGTTGTCAGAAACGATGTTCGTGGCCACGCATCGATACCAGCTTCCTTCAAGCTGAGCACAATACACCCTGTTGGGCTTGACCTGCGTAGGAGAAACGCTTTCTGTTATAACAACTATTCTCAAGGTTCCATCGGTAGTTGCATCAGCTCCGCGCACAACAGCGTTGCTACTGACTCACCTCTTTGACACATTCATCGCTAGCCGGCTCGACTGTGAGATTACGAAGCTCATTGAGACCGAAATCTTCAATTTGCAGATAGATCATGCCGTCCGGAGAAACACAACTCAAGTAACCCTTGGCGATCACTGGGGCCGGGAAGATGACTGGAGTAGCTACGACTTTGTAAATTTCTGTGTTGATGTCGATTTGAGAGCTCTGTTCGAAACAAATCAAAGTATGAGTATTCATGATTTCAAATTCTTATGGCTATGGAGATTTGGAAAAGTGTATTCTAACACCGCAATGGGCGCCTGATGAGTTTAACCCCCGACCTCGATGTTGTCTTCAACTTACCTGCTGGTTGCCTTCGTTGGTATCATCGCCGGTGTCGTACACCTTTACAGGGAGCGGTCTGATAGTGCAGTCGCAGCCGGGAGTAGGTACGGCCCAGAGAATCTTGGATTGCATGAGGCGTTCCATTTCGGCGATGACCGACGGCCTCTTCGAGTCCGAGACGTTGGTTTCATCGAATTCTTCGAGACGGAGTTGGATGGACAAGAACGGAACCGTGTAGAAGTCGTAAGCGAGATGCATGAGCTTCTCTCGTGGAATGGATTCCGTTATGCCGAGGTCGACGTAACGGAACTCGGCCGGCTCGGATCCACTTTCCCCCATCACACACTGCACACGATGCCAACTCTCATCGAACACGGCGTACAGTGCTCCTACCACGGGCTTGTCCGATGCCTCGAGCTTCTGGGACTCGAGATTCGACTCCTCTTTGTAATAGGCCTCCATCTCCGTGGTCAGGGTGTGGTACTCTTCCCGTTCTACGCGTCCGTAGAAGTTGTGCACGTCTACCACGGACGTGATGACGAACATGAATTGTTCCTCGGAGATCGTCAACGGTGGAACTTGCGGCGCCGTCGGCGCAACGGTGTCTTTCTTGTAAAGCACATCCGTTTTCGCGAGCGCATTGGTGACGAAATCCAGTTGCTTGTGATCGTTGATTTTGCTCCTCCAATCCTCTGGGAGCTTCTCTTTGAAGTCTTCAGCGAAAATTTGTGGCACGGAATTGCAGAAAATGCCGTTTGGTCGCTTCTCGAGCATTTGAACCAACTTGGCAACGACCGATTCGATTTGCTGGGGATTCGCCATCTCCACCAACGGAAGCGTCGCCTGTTTTTCAGCTACGCGCTGCTGCAAGTTATCCTTGGTGATTCCTGGATGGGAACCAAAACGACATCGAGTTAGAAATCGGAATGCTCTCATGAAATCCGCAATGACCTCTGTCGCTTCCATGGACAGCTCTCAATCCGCGAAACTCACCAAGAGCTGCGAGCGCTTTCGCAGCTGCGGATTCGCGTGCCAGTTCAGCTGTGGGTCGGTAGTCGGGATAACTTTTGTACTTCTTCCCATCGAGCTCGACGGTGCATAGAAATTCGGCAGTAGCTGCCTTCTTATTAGTTTTCGATTCCATGAATGTTAATTCCGGAGCCGGAAGCGACGTCGCCCTGGCGTACTCCTTCAGAATCGCGATCGATGAACTGAGGCCCTTCGGGCTCACGGTTCGAGCGGCGGCGGGTTGGTGCTGTTCGTGGCGATGAGAAACCACCCTACGAGAACGTGGATCCACTATTGGAATTGCGTTGGGACGATCCTGAAAGCGAAGCGACAACTTCAACCGATGTTGTTCGACTCTGGACCCGCGAAACAGAATCACAAACTAGTTTGATCAGCGAATCGTAGCGAAAATCGATATCCAGACATCAGAACACCATCTTGTAACACTTCCGCTATGTATATAGAATACTTGTTTGACTACGTTCGTTTTCCGGGATCTACATATTGATCGACCGCTCGTAAGGGATAATCTTGCATCACGGACTAGCCCGTGTACCGTTACGACTTACGATGACTCTACTGTAGCTGTCACGAGCTGCCATTCGACTTTCACTAGCAGAGCAAAGGTGCGTAAAACCGTGAAACTCACCCTATACTCTCTGGAGTTTCTCGAATGATTACCGGACGACGAGCCGTTGCTCATGGTCGTGTACTGAATGGAAGGGTTGATCCACACCATGTTGCCTCGGCGTCCATTGAATTCTCCGTTCTGTCCAGAAGGCACTGAAGATCTACCGTTGCTTCTCCAGTTTCCGTTGCTTGCGTTGTTTCCGTGGGGCTGGTTTCTGCCGCCTCGCCCGCTTTGTTGCTCTAGGGGGTTATCCAAATCGGTGAATCTTCTCTCCAGGGGAACTACGTCGGAGTCCATGTGCGTACTCCAAGTTGACTCATTCCACAGATAGTCGTCACCATCACCAGGATGAAGCGAAGAGACACCATTCATGGTTAGGTCCACACCACGGTTAGTAGACAGTTTGTTAGGAGAGGAAGGAGAGAAGACAGGGGTTGCAGATAGAACACGTTCACCAATATTGACAGCAGAGCCACCACCGACGTCTTCTTCATCATCATCAATATCAACAAACTCATCATCGTCATCGTCAACGTTATCCATGACAGGGTTAGTACTTCGGTTAGTAGACACAGCAGAAGTTTTAACGATGGCCCTGAGCGGCCACTCACTGGATTGCGGGAGACGGCGCGGGAGCCGCCCAGAAGGCCCCGTTCGAGGTTTTGGAGCATGGTGGCTGGTGTTTGCTTGGGGTGCCCTTGTCGGATTCCTTGGAGGAGCTCTCTTGTTTCTGTGAGCCGGAGAAGAACCGGCTCCGATCACAGTAGCGGTCTTGCTGCCTCGGGATCTCGCAATCTGGAATCATTTCCGACAATCACTCCACTTGAAATCTCGCCTATCTCCCTCTCTCGATCTTGCCAGCCATTTTACCGTTATCTCGGTCTTAATCGAATCTCCTGTTATTGAAGATTCGCGTACATCTTTCATTGCTCATTTGCTTCCACTCGTCGCTGTTCATCTTATATTTCTTTCTTCGACAACGCCACTAGAACCGCTTCGTTAACTGGATGCGGTAATTCGGAACGTCTAGAACAGCTGCGAAGGCGGAATAGTCCGCTCACTTCCCATGATACTTGTGAAGATGCATTGGAAAGGGGAAATGTCAATAAATTTCACACGCACAGCTTAGCAGCCAGTGCAAGAGTAGATCCAACATCAGATTCGTTGGTTTTGGTTTCTATTTGACGTTGATTGCTCAAGTGATTCTCCGAAGAAAGATGTTTCAGGGGGATTGCATTTTTTGTCTACGCGTTCGGGAAGTTTCATTCGGTTCTTTGAAGTGTCTTCGCCGATGAGAAAATTCCGGGGAGGGGGCGAGAGGTGATCACCGGCCGACAACACATTGTATCTATCAGCGATTTATGATAAATGCCAACAAGCGATTAAATCTGAGTTTGCCAGTAAGGTCTAGCGATGAAACTCGGAATGGAATCGTGGGCTGATGACAGAACACACTAGACTATTGCATAAAACTGTTTCGGGCTACGAGGGCTATAAATATTAGAATGCAACTCACAAAGACCATCGCCTGTCCTCGGTCATTGTTTCGGATGTGACAGACGTCCGGCATCGTCTTTAAGAGATCCTCGAGGTCCTTGTACGCTCCGAGAGGTATGTGAACCCCGGAGAACGTGTAGAACTCTGCGTCAAGTCTCTTGAGCGGAATACCACCTTTGGTACTCTGCAAGAGGTTACGCAAATTGTTCGAGAGCTCAACTCCCTCCATCTTCGCTAGTGCTGCTGCGCTCAGGCTACCGGAACCCTGAAATCGCCGCATTCCACGTTTATCCCTTTGTTCGACCATCGCTCACAGCACTGCACGTCCAGCACACCGGAACACAGCACCACACCACCACGGAACGGCACAACTAATGAGGATGAATAAGAAACCAGCTTCGGAGTTCTGTTAGAGTCGTCGTTACTCAGTGTCGCCTGCCCTACCGACAACTGAGCAAAGTGGATCGTTTCGCGCGACAGAGAATCGGAATGTGGCGAGGACACAACGACAGCGACGACGACTGTCTATCTGTGTGACTGCTTCACAAGTCGACCCCTCCCTTGGTGAGCGGTGCACCGCAAAACAAGCGAGCGGACTAAAGGACAGGCGAGACCGTCAGCACGTGCTGAGACGGCACGAGACCAACAATACGCAATCAGCTGATTTTGACAATTCGACGGGGGGTTGGTGGGGTTCTCTGCCGCGGACGAATTCGATCCTCTGAATGAGGGCATGTACCGCCGCGGGCTCCTTAAATACGGTTCCTGTCAATCTGAGCTCACTGCGTCACAGGCACGGCATTCTCGTCATGTTATCACTCTGATATTCACTGGAAAGTGAACGCAACAAAGGGCGTGAACTCTCATCTTTCATCATCGATAAAATGCGAGAACTCGACGCAGTTCTCAGCAGCGGTCTCGATCCAACTTCCGATCTCTCGGAACTCTGACCGAAACACCAAAATCCACTCTCTTATCAGCGATTCTCGGGTCTAAGGATTCCATCAGTGCTCGAAACTTCCGTGTCCCGATCCCGGGTTTCGTCCGGGGCCGACAGACAGCCGGAACCAACCGGGATGTCGACAGCTCGTACAGTGCGTCACGAAACTCCATGATCGGCTTGGCAAAAACTTCTGCTTACCTAAAAAACGAGCAGGGGTTTGCGTAAAGACGGAGGTTGGGCTTCAGGCGCAGAACACCTGCACTCTTTTTGCAGTAAGGTGTAATACTACACAATGGACCATTGAGTGAGCGGCAGTCACAGCCAACTGGAACTGGCCGCGATGATGACGCGCTCTTTCGCTTGGGCGGGCGGTCCGAAAATCAGGTTGACAAGCACAGATGGTTCTCGCTCTGAGGGATTGGAATCTGTCTTTTTATTTTCAAGGCGACTAAGATTCGTCGGGAATGACTTTCTGAGAAACAACGTGAGCTCCAGACTGGATCTTGCGATCGAAATACTGAGATTTCGGACCTCAAAGAATCCTCTGCAGTCTGCTCTAACCGAAGCGATTCATTGAAGAAGGTCACTGGCCTGGTTAGTGACGTTTCTGACGGTGTCTGCTGCATATCTTCCACGTTCTTCTGCTCCTTGTCGTCGCGGCAGATATTTTTTACCCATTACCGAAATACATATTTTAGGGAAGCGCACGTCCGCTCACTGGATCCTAAGGCGGATGTCATATTATAATGAATTCGCGCTCATGACGGAGAATTTCGTCGAGTTTCTCTCCAGATTCTCGAATAATGAATGGATATTCATGTCGCTGCAATAGCGAAGATTTCGGAAGGGTGATGCCTAATCGGATCGGGATCTTCATCAGAGTTTATTGAGTTTCGAACGTTCCTTCAGCCCGCAATATCAAAAACTGAGGATGGGAGCAAACTTCGAATCTTATCAGCACATGGTCAAGAAACTCATCAACAGAGGCATCACCATCGTTTCAGACATTCGAGCTTTCGATAAAGCACAGAACCTCTGAAATTCAGAGAATAAGTGAAGAGTTTGCGCGAAGTTCCCGAGCTTTCAATAACGTTTCTAGAATGCAAGCGGAAGACACGAAAGATCCAGCACTCTATTTTTCTCAGCGCGTGCTACGTGTGGTGGTCACTTTCGCTCTGCGGGATGGATTTCTCCGAGCAACGCGCCACTCATTGAATGGACACATGGATGTTGACGCTGACTCACTCGATGGTGATATCGGTGTTATTGAAGACATCGGGACACTGTCATCCACTTCTGCGTTTATTCGGACGAGTATTATCGGGTGTGCGAACGAAAAACCGCAATCTGAAAGCGTCGCGTTCCTGTGAACGGATTGAGAGCAAACCCTTCAGTTGTCAAATTCCTCCTTTCTGTTTATGTCGAAGCGCTCCTTGTACGGTTTCAATGTCGCTGGTCTCGGTGATGGTTTAACACCTGTCAACGAAAGTCGATGTTAACATTTGCCAGACGCTCAGCGATGATGGACGGAGGCACGGTGATCACTGGAGGTATCAGAATTTTGTTAATCTGACCGATCGGCGTCAAGCCGCATCGAACTCGACCCAGTTATACATAATTCGGTGAGAGATTCCCCGTAGACATTTGAGTAATTTCTGTCATCTACTACGAATTTCATGCCCAAGATTGTCCGTATTGTTGTGTGCATGTGTTAGAACAGGGGTTGGAAAACTATCATAGTATTTTCTCAAGGTCATTTATCACCCCTCTGTGTTCATCTACAGAGAATCGTTACCACGAATCTCGCTTCCCTAACCTGGTACTCATAAAAGAGATATCCCGAAGTCTCCGAGGAAAAGTGTTCCATATATCTTAATTCGAGAGCCCTGAGTCAAGAGACTGACCTTTGATGTATACTTGCTTCCCTCGTCTGCAGTCACAATAAGGGCAATTGCCCTCGGTCAAAACCCTTCTACATTGTGTGCCGCAGAATATGTCCGGACACGAGTCGGAACAAAAGCAGGTTTTGCATCCCGTTTTATCTTCACGCAGCTGACAGTTGTTTCCTAATCCTCTACAATCGGTAATCGATTTGCATTCCTCAGCCAGGGCAGTTGAAGACAGAACGGCTTCAAAGATGTAGTGAAGCCAAGATTAGCAGCTATTCGTTAGGAATTAATACCCGACTAACCAGCTTCATCGCTATCGATGGACAAATTAACTCTCAGGAAGTAAGAGTTTTGTCGCTTTGGCTCAGAGCTCAAAAATATGCTGTAGCTACACCTGAGACAAGCAAAATAGAAACCTACCCAGAACGAGGCAAAGAATCTTCATCTTTAACGGCGCACACTGTGATGTTCTCAAGAGAATCCCGGACTTCTGTGGTGTACGCACAAAGCCTTCTCTGATTTATGCTCGCGAATCCGATGCTGACATCACATCCGAGAGAAAATTTGGGCAATCTTCACGCCGGAGAAAGGAGGCGGAACCACAACGAATTCACAGCATGATCCAAGTTCTGGTGATCGATGGTGTTTGGGTGGACAACAGGTTGTTAGAAGGGGTTTCTGAGATCGTATGCAAGAAGAGCATTCCGATTCTTTTCCGATCTGTGCGGAAGATTTCTATGTTTGTGACCATCGCGGAATTCTCAAAGACTTGTTGAAAGACTTGTTGTTGTTGTGGACTTGTTGTCAAAGACTTATTGAACCATCGGAACTTTTTTCGAGCCCAAATTACGACTTATTTGAAGCGCAGCTTCCACCGACCCTCGGGGAATGGATCCAAAATTCGGTTCACCTTGAAGGAATCCGAATGAAGATCGCTCTATACGGGAAAACGACTCAGTTGAGTTGTCGAATAGGAAGAGAAAAGATATCCAACATGCGAGTGAGGAGGTTTCGGCGTCGGTAAGGTTGGTGAAGATCGTCATCAGCTGAAAGAATTTGCACGACACCTAGAAATGGCTTTGAGCTGATGTCGGATAGGAATCCCTCTAAAACTCGATCACGAAGTTTCATAAATGAGCGAACGTTACTGGAAACTTCCATTGCTTCTGATTGGGCTTGACGTTTTGCGAAGGTTGCAGCCCCAACGTCGAGTATAGTGTGGCGTCGTGAGCTCGGTCTTCTATTTTTGCTATTTTCTCTCAACCCAGAGACCTCCATCAATATCCAAATGTTATTTTGCGGCGCGTCTGTGCGTTCCCTCACTTATTCTGTGATCTTCCGCTCTTCAACGCTTGGATGAGTTTTGTTGCGCTGGAATCACGATAGGTCCGGAGTGGCATCGATTTCTGCCAGTGTACTAACCGCCCCCGGCGTGCATGCCTGCCAGCAAAGATCACAAGTGGCATTCACATAGTCCAGACAGCAAAGAGAGAGCTGGCTGCGGCTGCCACCGTTATTCTAGTTGACAGCCAGCTTCAGCACACACACTCTGCAAGTCGAGTGTGTGCGTGCGGGAGAGTGTGTGTGTGTGCGCTCTTGTGCATTCTACAATCGTGGAAATCATGTTCGAGGCCCATGTGGATTTTTTTTCGATCGATCTAATGTGACCGTAAACATCTATTCTCCGAGTTGAAGTTCACGACGGTAATAATACGCAGCTCGACAGCCCCTCACGGAGAGTTTCACGGAAGCTGAATTCTTTGACATATTTAAAACCCCCTCTAATCTGGCTATTTAGCGCGCTCCGGCCAGATGACAGAGCAGAGGCTTTCCCAAGCTCTCTTTTTCTAGCGCTTAGCTCTCGCGAGAAGAGCTCCGTGACAGTTGTTTCGCATTCGAACGATGTCTCGGTGGCTATCTTTGACGCGGAACATCGAATTAAACCATTCGAACAGAATGAGTTCTAGAACACGTCGAGATCTATTACAATGGAGTCTGTTCTCAAGAGGTTTCGAAAGCTCTATGCGTTTTATGCAGGCGCCTTAAATCACGTTCTTCGATTTTCCACGGTTCTAGACGAGAAACCCCGCGACGGAAGATGTCGAGTTCACGGTCGTCGCCTTTTCTGTCGTCTTCCCTGTCCATTCGACAGGAGATCGACAGATTCGAGTCTGTCCATCCTTCAATATATGCCATCTACGACCTGATAGAGGCTCTGAACGACCAGTTTATCTCTCAGCAAGTTCGTGAACACGTCGTCTGTATCGAAGGTAAGCAGTATCGGGCCCGTACGGTGGTCCAGATGTCGCCTTCCTTGTCTCGGCCACATCTCTTTTTTGTTTTTGGTGGACAGATTGTGGCACTGCCTTCCTTATCCCTCAGCTCGTTCTCGGCAGGATCTTCTCAATCAGCATTGTGGCCATTTTTATTGAGAGCTCTCATTCCATGTGAGACCACGCACTGGTTGTCACTCTGTCTCACAGTTTCTCGTTCGCGGTCAATCCGCTCCCGGATATTATTAGACGCGGTTTCCTCGGTATGGGAGAGGTTTCCGCCGAAACAGACAGATCAATTCAGTTCGATTGACATTCTTATTTTGAGCTCGCCATCAGGCTTGAAGAGTTGCTAGGGGCCGAGTTCCCCGGTCGCTTCGTGGAAGAGAGCTCTCGAAGCTGCCGCTGCGAGTTCCAAACTTTCTGACATAACAAATTCTCTCCGTTTCGATCAGGCGTCTCAAGAGGATCTGTTTTTTCCACCCCGGAAAATTTGTCTCTCAATACCTAATAGATTCCCGAGAAATTCCAATGAGAACAAGGCAAGACAACAGGCTGTTCTCTCGCGATAGACATCGTGGGTTTCCACTGGAATGTAGTTTTTGGTTTCCCTTCACGACGATAAGCGCTCGGCACTTTTAGAACTGGTTTTCTCCTTGTAGTACTTCAAGCGTGTTTCGAACGCCACAGATATGCTTGACTTGACAAAAAGTTGAAAACTGAGCAACAGTTCTTCCATCGACTCCGTGATCCAGCCATGAGAGTCAAAGTCGTCGAATTCTAGATCGCCGACTAATCCCGAGCCGCCTACAAGGATCAATTATATCCCGGCTTTTACTCGAATGTTGTTTTGTTCCCAATTCAATGAATGATTCGAATTCCGAGAAGCATACATCGCCATGTGAGGGTTTCATTCAGCGAACTCAAAAACTCAAGTTCTGGATATGTTTCACTTTCTTCGGATGCTTTTCGGTTTTTCTTTCTCAGAAATGTTCGCGCAAATACAGTTGACCGAAGTTCAATTCTTGTTTGTATGCTAATGGCGCTCTATTCTTCGCTGTGACGCGTGCGATTGGGTGTTAAAGGTTCTTTGTGGTTCTCGACAATGAAAAGCACTTTAGACGGACGCCTGGCTTCGGCCCCATGAATGGATCGGTGGATCTCATATAGAAATCTTATTTCCACTCTACAGATGCGTTCGTCAACAGTCCAGAGTGGACCCTCAGCAGGAACGTTCCGGACATCCGATTGGTGAGTTCTGTCGAGCAGAATTCCAAGCTGTCCTCGTTCTCGGCCCCCGAATCCTCTGGCCTTCTCATAACTTGGTTCTGCGGCTCTCGTGTCGGACGGTCCAAAACACTCCAGAAGTTTCGAAAACTTAGAGGCTTAAACTGGATGTTTTTCGAGGAAGCACGACTCCACCCAGAGCTTTACTGTGTCGTAAAATCAAACTAGAGGCGAGGATGCGCTTGGTACACAATTCCCTCTGGCCAGCTCTGCAAGCCTAATGTGAATAAATGATGGAGCGGAGAGTAATTTTTCATGGCAAGGTGGAAATAGCAACGAGGCTCGCTTGCTTGCTTCCTTTTCTTTGCTCCATCCGAATCCATTAGGGAACGGCCTAACATGAGCGTCCCTGGAGCCAGGTCTTTTGCAAGCCAAGGCTGCTCACCTTCCGAACTTGTGACTCTAGGGCTCGATAGAGCTCGTGGATCGATGGCCCGATAATTTATGGAGTTTCCGATATGATTCAAATGCGAGTACCAAGGGATCCTCCTCGTGTCGTTGCAGGGTGTGCTCGGAAGTCTCAGCAGTGGGAAATCATCTCTCGTTCACAGGTACTTGACGGGTTCTTACATTCAAGAGGAGTCCCCCGAAGGTGAGTTAACCATTCTTTTGTGTGTTTCGCTGTCGTAGATTGTCAACGAGCCCTTGTCGTTCTTTTTCACCGATTTGAGATGGAAACCGGGAAAACTCGGAGGCTCTCAAAGTTCATATCCCGTTCTCTTATGCCTTAGGCGGCCGATTCAAGAAGGAGATCTCCGTAGACGGCGCAAGTTATTTGATGATGATTCGAGACGAGGCTGGCGCTCCCGAATGGCAGTTTGCACAATGGGTGGACGCTGTCCTGCTGGTGTTCTCTTTGGAGAATGAAGTTTCATTTCAAGAAATTCTTTCATTCTACAAAAAGATGAGAAATTTCCGGATGGATGTCCCTGTCATACTGATCGGAACGCAAGGTCGGTGTTCGAGAAACAAAGTTGATGAGATTGACTTTTGCCGTCGTGGCATAAGAGCTCATTCATGTCACGACGACGGCTTTCGCGCAGAAACTAATGAATGCTTCACTTCCATCAGACGCTATTAGTGAGAATAATCCGCGAAAAATAACGGATCAAAGGGCGCGCAAGCTCGCCCAGGAACTCGGGAACTGTGCTTACTATGAGACATGCGCGACGTACGGCCTCAATGTCGAAAAGGTTCGTCACCATCCAATCGAAGCTGTTTTTTCAAACCACGTCGAGTGATTCAGAACGAGATGCACATTCATATCGGTCTATCGGATAGCTGTAGCTAGCTGAGAACATTTGACGCCTCAAATTCGCCTGTTATCTGTACAGATGATGTAAATAGTTATCGAGGATTCTCACGGGGCGTGGGCTCTCCCTTGAAACAGGTCTTTTCCGAGGTGTGCCATCGTCTCGTTACGGAGAGCAGCTATCGAAACTCGACACTGACGTCGTCATCCTCGACGGCGGCGCTGCCGACCGATCAACCCACAAGCTTCTTCAGTGCCACTACCACCGAGCGTTCGACTTTGTCCAGCGACCGAAAATTTTCAGATCCTCAGCCTCTCCGAAAGAGCTCGGATGTTCCTATCAAGTCCGAGCCGTCGATAATTCCTTTATCGCTAAGCCCGAACTCGAAGACCGATTCCAAACTCAGTCTCGTCACAGACAAAACTCCCGTAGGTACACCGAACGCAGCTCGCAAGAACAAACGACGGTCGAACCTTTTCGTGAGTATGGAAAACAGAATTAGGTATCTTCCACTGGAGTTCAAATGAGAATTCAGATGCTTCGTGTGCCCGATACAAACTCCCCCAGGAACGAGGGAGTTTTCCCCACAGAGAATAATACATACATTCTTCTTCGATTGTGGAAACAGAGCAAAGATAAGGAAAAGGACAAAGAGAAGGACAAGGGAACAAAAGTCAACGGTCAGGAATACGGCAGCGGACGGTCTATTCCGGTGAAGCAGGGATACCTCCTCAAACGTTCTCTCAAAGGCCTCGCGAAGGAATCGAAGAAAAAGAAATATGTCACATTGACGAAAGATGGGCGACTCACATATCACGCCACCATCCATGATTACATGGGCAACCACAACGGCAAGGAAATCGAACTCATGCAAACAACGGTGAAGATTCCCGGACAGAATCCGAGAGGATGTCAGAACCGAATGATACCCAACACAAACCCTATGCTATCGACGAAAGAGACTCCTCTGAACAAGAAACGAAGTCACCACAAAAGAATGAAGTCCGGGGGAGGTTCAAAGATGCTCGACGATACTTCGTTGACGTCGGAGGAACTTGATTTTATGTTGATCTCAGTAAGCTGCAAGACATGGCGCTTCGAAGCTGCCACAACTCAGGAACGGGACGAATGGGTCACAGCCATAGAAGAATTGATTTTAAACTCGTTGCAAGCCTGCGAGTCGGCGAAGGGCGGTGCAGATG
The DNA here is from genome assembly GCA_021527715.1 of Neoseiulus cucumeris. Lineage (NCBI taxonomy): Eukaryota > Metazoa > Arthropoda > Arachnida > Mesostigmata > Phytoseiidae > Neoseiulus > Neoseiulus cucumeris. Next base: position 53,711 of record JAJSRV010000115.1, on the reverse strand, counting down.
ACGATGTGCAGGGACAAGCGATCAACGCTCTCAAATACCATGTCGCTGGAAACAAGCACTGCGTCGACTGCGATGCTCCCAATCCGGACTGGGCATCGCTGAACCACGGCGCGCTGATGTGTATAACGTGTTCGGGTATTCATCGAAACCTTGGCTCGCATATCTCACGGGTTCGCTCGCTTAATCTCGACGACTGGAGTACCGAACAGCTGAGCGTCATGGCGGCTATCGGAAACACGATGGCAAACACCATCTGGGAGTCAAACACGAAGGAAGAAGGAAAACCGACTCCGAACTCAAGCAGGTACGTAGGGAAGACGTCTCTTAGATTCATTTCGGAAAGTTTGATCAAGAGATTGTGCCATTTGGTTCTGATTGACGATCGCTTCCTGCAGAGAGGAGAAGGAACGATGGATACGTGCCAAGTACCTGGAGAAAGAGTTCTTAAAAAACCTACCTCGAAGCATACCACAAAGAACGTCACTCACTTATCTAGTAGAAGGTATCGAAAGTGGAGATGTGGCCAGAGTGTTGCTGGCGTTAGCTCAAGGAGCCAACGTTGACGTCCCCGTAGTCGAAGGACGCACTCCAGTGCATCTGGCAGTAGCTCGAGGAAACACAGCCATAGTCCAGCTGATGCTCATGGTGAGTCCTGTCGAGATATTTCGTTCTTTCCTTTTTATGAAAATTTTCGTTTCCCATCGATTCATGTCTCGAAAAGTATATCGTTCGATTGTCGAGGTTCTAATCGAGAGAAATTCCTCAGGCAAGCGGCCGTGAGAGTTCGTGCAAGGAAGGAGTTTTGAAAGAAGTTCAGGAACGCAAGGTTTAACAATGCCGAGAATCTTCATTAGGAATTCGCTCACGAGCTGAAGACAAACTCATCTTAATGACAACTGTAAATAAGGTTGTGTGTATTTAACAACGCCTCAGAGCGAGAACGAAACTACTGTACCATAGGAAACACGAGCTTCTTTGTTCAAACATGCGAGGCAATGGACGTCGAGGAGTCGAGAAAACGAAATTCTGATTCCAGAAAATTCAATTCCACATATTTTTCCAATAAATAATTCGTAGGCTTGTCTGCGAACGTTTATTGCGCCTCGTATTGTGCTCATTGTCTTCTCTACATAATCCACGTACCTCAGCATGACTAGGTACCCTCGGTCTCTATAGAGTTTGCAGCGTTATGGGCTTCCTGACTCGATTTCGGGAATCCCAAACGATCCCAATCAGAAGTGGATAACGGTCATCAGGGGACAGAGTAGATCTCCCCCTGATGCCTGGGAACTGTGTGATGGAATCTAACAGTCGGAAAGTGAGCTTAGTCAGAGGATCTACCTCAGTTTTGTGGACAGTTCCCGAGTCCTGCCTTGTAACATCTCATTATATTCGAGCAGTCCTGCGACATCAGACCAGCCTCGAATTCAATTGATTGATCGACTTCCTTGAAAGAGTAGCGCTGGAGAATCTGGTTTCGAGAGCCTTTCTGCTACTTTTCTTTTTCCCTCCGGTCGTTTCTGAATACAATTGTGGTTCTGCTCGAGCTCAGATTCACAAACTCCGCGAGGTAACGAACCAGGCGGCGGTAAGAAGATTAGTCTGCTAGATGGGATCAGCTCTCGCGAGAATGAGGCTAGAGCTAAAGCGGCTTATGGAACGAGAGATGCGTCAGGCAAACGAGTATTCTGCGAGATAAAATCGTGTGCAATAATTGTCGCTTCTGCCGCTGAGGGTGGGCATCCACTCTGTTTGAATGGATTCGCGACTTGGTACTTTTATCGTCCCTGACACCAATACTGATGAATGCTTCCTCGTCACAGAATTGAAATACATCGACGAGGTCCATTGATCCATGGAGATTCGAGTTTGCCCAGATTAATCGCTGATTTCCTGATAACATTCTGCCCGCCGAACTCTGACAAGCGCGTGTTTTAGATCCCAGATTGAAGAGTCAAAGAACTTCTAGTCATGTTTTATTTTATAACACTGTTTATAACTTCTCTGTTATCAAATATCCCAGACATACGATCTCGCCCCCGTCTGGGACCTAAACATCTCGGAAGGATGACTTTCGGGTTCGAGCGAAGAATCTCTTCTTTCAACCCGATTTCCTCGAGGCAATTTCCGGATGATAAGTGATCTTTTGCTAGATCAGAAGAATCTCAAACTCCTGTCCGTATTCTCGAGTTTGTCTCCCCCGATTGTTCTCTCTCTAAATTTAAAACTCTTGATGCTTCTGATAATTAATCATGCATTTCACAGAGCATCTAAGAATCCTCGGAAACAACAGCACGAGGAGTTTTCCGACCTCAGTTACCGACCTGGTCACCAGGGTCGTTGGAACGACACACACCTGAATCTAGCTAAACGCAGCTGAATCTTCGCTAAAAGAAGCAGCGATTCGTGTTGGATGTTGTTCCTATCACATAGATCCGTCTCCGCCTGAGTTTAAAGGTCGCTCGTACATGTCTATTCTCTAGTTTGAAATATCTCCTTTCACATTTATTCAGTAGATCACTATATGATCCGTGTAGGGCTATCTGGAGAGCAACCTTTTTCAGACACTGCTTTCCGGGTGTAATTGCGGGACGGGGTTAGTTCACCCGCTGTATCAAAAGTAATATTTGCATGGATTGTGTGTGATTTTTGTGTCTACGCGCTCGCGGTGCGAAGAGAGGTCGATGCGCGTCACCTTGAAAACTGGAGCGAGCCGATATAGCAATCGCTCGATTGGGCACTCTTGATTTCGAAACTGGAATCCACACACGACTCTCGAACGCCGACCGGAATCGGCTTCTCTTAGTACGTGACAATTGGATCCGAAAGGTCGGTTTCGTGGCATTCGCCTTTGGTGAGTCTCTTCATGGCCATTTCCGTGATACCATGGTAGTGGACGAAAGCGGCTGCAATCACCAGGATGTGGAACAGCTGGTGGCTGTGGAACTGCAATGGAATGTCGAGGTTAGCCGACGAATTTCTGGTTCTGATGGTCCAGCTTCCCAAAAGTCTAGAGTGAGCTGAGACTCTTTAATGGTTGAACTTGAATTTTTCGGGAGTGAACTAGAGAGTTCAGGATATGAATTCCTTCGAAGGAATTCCTAATAAGAACAACTCAAAGCTTACCAGGAGATCACATTTGCCGGGGAACCATCGTTCGGGAACACGGAGGGCGTACAAGGCAGCACCCAGAATGTAGAGAAGACCCATCAAGACCAGCCAACCGAATGAGGCGTTATAAAATGCCGATAGAAAGCCTTCTGTGTAAATGTAGTGTACAGCGGGTATGATTCCACTGAGCCCAAAACCCGCAAACACACCTGTGGAAAACAGAACGTTATTCAGAATTTCGGTCCGCTTCATGTCGCAGCACAGCTCGTTGCCGTCGTGGTACTATCGATCTCAGGGCTCAAATCTCAAAGGTCGCGCCGGTTCGAATTCAGAGATCCGTAAAAATGAGCTCCATGAGGAAATCTGATCGTAAAGAGAATAGAGAGCGCACAATGCGCTTCAAAATCTGAATGCACAAAAACCATGGGTCTTCAGACGATAATTTTCGGAGCGTTTCGGCTTCTCCCTGGACAATGGAGCGAAATTATTCAGGAAATTCCAACGGCCTAACGAGAGCGAACGCAGCGTGAGCTGTCATTTCGAGAAGAAAATATGAGTTCTCCGCACCGCTTGGGCCCTTGCCCTCAGGAGAGAAGGCCTCTAAATCGCACCCTCCATAGAGGAGCTGGGGTCGACGACCGTCAGAAGGTCTTCGCCTCTTTCAAGTCTCATACTTTGGATGTGAATCTAGATTGCGCCAAAGTCAGCCGAGAACTGAAGGTCGTGACAGGCAGGAAGGAGAAGACTTACCCGCTCGCAAGGGCCGGTACTTGGGAGTGCCGAATTTGTCCCAGAGAGAGACAATTACGGCTGCAATGCCGAGCACGATGACGACGGTGAGGTAGATGAGCTTTGGTTGGAAGTCGCAATAGAAGCCATAATATAACCACGGGACGAACGATCCGATGATCAGCAAAGCGATTCCGCAATATTCGAATCTGGAACAGTTTCATGGCATTAACTTCAATTAAATCTCCTCTTCAGCGCTTTTCCTATGAAAATCTCATGTCCCTGTGTTTCGAATGAGCTCGAATGGCAAACATTACAGATTCCCGTCGTGGGGCTCATCGCGTGACATGGTGAGAGGTTTGATACCAAACCACAAGGCCCGATTGCGTGCGCCGGCGTTATCTCACAGACGAAAAAAGCAAATGCTTTCGCAAAAACCGGAATCGTCGGAGCAGCTAATATTTTTCCCCAAAGATCGAGATTGAACCTCCCAGCTCTCTCATGGCCGACAAGCTTTTTATGCAGCCATGTAATGTGGCTGGTGGCTACGAGGTCTTCGACGGCAAATTATTAATCAAAGCTGCGTACAGTACAACTTACTTTGAGAAAAGTTTGCCCACTTGTTCTGAGTGACATGATACCGTATGATAGGCGAAGCTCATTCCCATGCAGAGAATAGCTCCGAGGAAAAATGTGGCTAATACGACTTTTTCTTGCCACTGTATCCAATCGGAAGGCTGGACGAGGAAATAGATTGCGATACCGAGGAACCATAGGCAACCCAGTAGATGCGTCCAGATGTTGCCAGTCTCTGTGTGGATACGGAAGATCGAACGGAAACAAGCCGAAAACGAAGGTAACGGAGGCCGGTGTCCTCGATGAAGAAAGTCGTTGTCTTGCAGCCACTGTGGCAGTGAGCTGAAGTGACAGACCTTCCACGCCTCCTCGAGTACCTTGAGAACGAGTTGTTCCGCCTGTTCTGCTTCGTCGAGAACCTTCCGCATGAGATGCTCAGCTTGTTCGGCCGCTCTCTGTGGAAGGTTCAAGGTATCCAGATCTTCACTGACAATGTCTTCCGAGTCGATATTGGTCTCTTCGTCTGCAACGCAATGAATCCGCGGGTTAGTTCCTGCATTTGTTCAGAAAAAATATTTTCGATTCGAGACTCAATCCTCTTCCTTACCTGATGCTCCATCCTGTGGCGTTCCTGGTGGAGCGAATACGTGCGGGTCGGAAAGACAGCTAACGGTGTCATCGAACATGCCGAGGTCTGCGTCGAGATCATTATTTAACACTGGTCTTCGCCGGATCTCCATCTCCTCGCTTTCACGGCGCTCCGAGCCGCCGCGAACGTATCGGGACATAGCGATCCCTTCGGTTGGTTTAGGTGGACCTGAAACACCACCGGAAAGGTCAAGCTGAGTTCGAGATCGATCGAAGCAACGAGGATTCACGCAACAGAATTAAGCGCAAGGTTGGAACGGATCGCCGCAGGAAATGAACTCGAAATATTCGAGCGACAGCGATTCCACGGACTCTTAATGATGTTCCCGACCAAAAATCGATCGCTAGCAAATTATGTTCGCTTCGACCGAAGGACTCGGGCGAGGCAAGTGGACAGGTCTATATTATCGATGTTGTTCACTCAAAAAATATGAACAACCACTCGATTTACGGCATGTGCGCTTGCTCGGATTCAGAGGACAGTGGAGACGTTGGGCCGAGCTGGAAAACCAGCTTCAGACGGTACCAATTGCCGTAATTCTGAAGTTTTCCCAAAGACGGCAGGATGAACGGAGTAACATACATACTTCCAGAGTTTCAGAATGATTAAAAATACTCGTGGTTCTTTCATAGAACAGACTTCCAGCGGTTTATCTACCACAGCTTCGTTGCTTCTGGAGAGCAAGGGACGACTTCCGACTCTGCTACATCGGACGCGTGCTCCGACGCTCGACCGTGTCATCGATCAGCTTCCGACTCGATTCCGAATGACGTTCATGTCGGCGGAATTAATATTCGCGCATCCGTCTGGCTTATCTCTGCTCGGCGTTCATCTGCCGGTCTCTCTCGGCATACACTCGGAGCACTTAGTTGCGGGGTCCGACTTTGAGCTGAATATTCTAAAACCATGTTTTCGGAAACAAAACTTTGGACCGGACTTCCTTGTTTGGGAATCAAACTGAGTATGAGAACTGTCAGTCGAGACCGTTCGAATCGTGAGCTGCCTCGGAATACGCAAACACGGTGGAGGGTTTCTTTGGAACCGCTCGGTTTAGCGTCAGACTTCAGCTAAATCTTGCTCAATTTTTCCACGCTTCGCGATGTGTCCGATCAGTTTCGTCGTAAGTTTATATATTTAGAAATCAAAAATAACGTAAGTTTCCCTCAATCGGCAACGGAGCGCGCCAGTTCTTGCTCCTAACAATGACAGATGTTAAACCCTCCGTAACGCACATGATGGAGTGCACCTATAACAGAACGGAACGCTCATCAAGAAACAAGGTCATTAACGCCAGATATCAATTTAGCAACGACTCCGTGCTGTTGTGCAAGTCGGACCACAGACAACGGGCCTGGAGAAATCAAGCAACTCGACGAAAACTGAAGCAATCCGATCCGTCACGCGTCTCTGTCTATCCTACTTCACTTTGAATGACGAGAACCATCCGGTCCACAGAATATCTGATCGTATAACTGCCGCCAAATGCTGAGTTTCTCGGGTCGTCGCCGAGAACATGGACGCATGAGGAAATTTCCTGAAGAACAAAGACGCACCAACTCTTCCCTTTCTTCCGAACGCAAGATCTAGAAGCCGACTGGCCTTGTCGTCTGTTCGTTGCTGGAACAGGATTCTTTGCGGAGATGACAAGCCATCTCAAGGGTGTTTCTAGAGTCCACGGTGTAACATGGTTTCCTTATCAAATGCGTTTGTGCAAGTGGATGGAACTCACCCAAAAATATCCCTATCTAGACTCCCGCTGCTACCGTCGACATTGCTATTGCGACTAACTGTGACGTAACGGGTCTGGGAAATGCACGTCGGCCTTGTTGACATGCATGACAATTCTTTATCCATAGTGCTACTGCGGACTTACCAAAACTCGATCATGGAAGAACTTGAAACGACGCTCGAGCTTTGAGAGCCGTCGTTCCCGTAGTTTACGCTCGTTTCTGAAGCAGCTCTCACTCTGCCATTTGTCGTTCGTGGATCCACCACCACCAGACAGCTGAGAGACGGAGAGAAAGGAGGTGAACGAGAGGGCCGCCTTGGCGCCGAATTCGAATCTGACGAGCTGCCCATGTTGACAGTGGCACTGCAAGTATGGAGTGAAGGGGCGCCATCCGAAAATTTGGGAAAGTCCCGCTCTCTCCGAGTGTCCAGTCAATCCGATGAACCAGAGAGGCGGCATTTCGCCGCCTCTCTGGTTCCGAGAGAGTGTCGCCGTTGTCTTCTGGTTCTATTTTCCAGTGTCAATCTGTTAACAGGATCTCGATGGGCATGCGTAATCTCTCTAAACAAGCGAGGGTCACCGATTGGGAGATTATGCCTGAATAGATTTCTGGGTGCGAGCTCGTTCAAAGTTCAAAGGTGCATCTGTACTTATATATACTCAACTCATTTTCGGCTGGAGTAAATGCGGTTCTCCCTGAGGTGCTCCCCGTCTGCAGCTTGATTTTAATGAAGATTAACAGGTCTTGGAGTCGGACATGGTTATTCACTCGTTCGTGGATCTCGAATACCACCATGTGGCCGCAGGATGCTGCGCAGCGACATTGGGTTTGATCAACGATAGACTCGTGTGCTTTCAACCTGAAGCGTCCCACTCTTGACGACGGAATCGTCGGGCAATATGCGCCGCGCCGTCACTCTTCGCGCCATGATTTTTCCACCGAGACAAACAGGTTTCGTTCTTCCAATCATTGCGACCGTTGGTTCCAAGTCTTGAAATGAGGTCGTCCGTCTTTTTCGCGATGTGTCCTCAGTCGCACCAGAGCTGAGCAATCGGTTACTCTCCGAGAAACGTCGACTCTTCACTTCCACGCACAACAGGGTTGCATTCTCAAAAGAGCTCGAATAGGCGAAGAACCATACAGCTCCGTCTTCCGGTGCTGCTCCCAAGACAGGTCTGTAGGCAACGGCCCCTGGGCTGTCGCTGCCTGCCTGTCGCTACCATCGCTGCCAGTTCCGCGATATGATCTCGGTTCTCGAGTTAGATACGATCCATGACTCGGAAAACGTTGGCTCAAGGCAAAGGTGAACCATGAGGCTCTCCCAGATTCATGAAGAGAACAACTCCCTTTCTAATTTCTGATGATTCGAAAGATGATGGAAACCCGGTTACCTGTCTCCACTTGCACGTTCGGAGGTTCCGGAATCCGGAATCAATCACCGAACTATGTAGGTGCTCAGACGGATCGCAATAGGAGAATGCTAGTTGAGAAAGGTATGTGATTGAGTCGAAAAACTTCATGCTTACAGTCAGTAAAAATACGCAGCAGGCGACTGACAGATTACGGGTAGACCCTCAGAGTCTTGGCTTCACCTGAAGAGCATTCGAATTTTCGCGCCTCTTGGCCAATGGAGCCGCTGTCTTGATTCCGAAACCACCACCGCCTCATTCTTTTCCGGTGGCCAGCTAAACCTGCGGTATGTGTTTCGGCGTTGTTAGAATTCATCCTCACAAATCTGAGTTATTATGCTATAGTTGGTAACAAATCCTTGCGTTGAGTGATCCTTGACGACTCCCAGCTCGTCTCGCGACCAGAAAAATGTATGCTGCAGATGGGTGAACCGAAATCCGATCTCGATTGTGTTGAGGTGTTCTAACTGGCCGTATTTTCTCACGACTTGCAGAAAATGTCCAAGCTCAGGCCGGCTACGCAGGTGAAAATCGTCAAGAAGAGGACGAAGAGGTTCACTCGTCATCAGAGTGACCGCTACGGGAGATTGTCGGTGAGCATACTATGCATTCTCTTCGAGTTTGGTCGCGGACCTTGCGTTGTTTTCGAGTGCCACGTGAAAGCGTGTTCATAACATAGTCAAGAATATCATCGTGGAAACTGTGAACGAGGAAGTTGAACGTCAGGTATCTAAATGTGATGTCTGACGTGTTCGACGAGCGACGAGTGGTTGAATTCGGAGTGCGGGTACCTTCTGCGGCCGTGTTCGTCGTAGCCGTGCGTTCTCTAACGTGCGTCCATTCGAAATGATGGGCATCTCCGTGAAAGTGTCGATGAGCTCGATCACTCTATGTCGGCGATGAAAGAATCGAACTCTTTTTTGTGGATACGTTATGACGATCGATATTGATGCTCATTACCTTCGTTTCCAGAACAAATGGCGCAAACCTAAGGGTATCGACAACCGAGTCCGTAGGCGCTTCAAGGGACAGTACCTCATGCCCAACTGTGGTTACGGATCGAACAAGAAGACCCGCCACATGCTTTCGAACGGTTTCCGCAAGGTCACCGTCAACAACCTGAAAGAGCTCGAGATGCTCATGATGACCAACAAACGTTACTGCGCTGAAATTGCGCACACGGTATCGGCAAAGAAGCGCCAGGAGCTCGTTGAGAGAGCTCGCCAACTCTCGATTTTGGTCACCAACAGGCACGCCAAGCTCCGCCAAGAGGAGACCGAATAAACAGCTTCGGTGGTGTATGTTGTAACTACGAGTTTTCATTTACTCTACCAGGACCGCTCTCACGCTTCTTGTTGTGAGAACTCATTGTCGCTATATTCAGTCCGTTTCGTGAAAAAGATCGCTACGTCGGAAAGACGTTGAGTGAACTATTCCTTCGCATTTGGATACCGCTGATACGACGAGTTTCTTTTTGAGCGGCGTCCAGATGGTGAGAACGTGTACGACATACAGGGTGGTGCCGCACTAGTGGCGGATCCCGATGGAATTCTGTTTTTTCGGGGTCTCTGAGAATCTCATTTGTTGTTAAATCAAATTTCAATGCTGGTCATCAATTTGAAATCGATCTCCATGAAGCCTAGTTTTCTAGAACATCAGGAATCTTTGCTCCGCCCACGGAGAACGACTCGTTTTTGAGGCGACTACAGATGAAATCATGCTCTCTAAGGGTGTCTGATAGACTTATGCCATTATGAATCGGAATGGCAGTGGGGTCATCCATCGGAAATTTTCATATAAGATGAGTGGTTTCCAAAAAAACCCGGAAAATCGTTTTCCGGTCCACCCTGTATGTTGAGCGCAGGTTTTGCGCCGAGGCTCTGTAGGTTTGTCATTCTTCACCTCGGGCATTCACGGATTTCGTCTCATCTGGAGCTTCGAGCAAACATCATTTGGAGCGAGAAGTTCCTCCTCGCTTAACTCCGTCGCTAACTGCTCCTCTCAACTTTCACTTGGATTCATCTTGGATGTAACTTAGATGTTTGTGTCACTGAAGGTACAGGTCCGTTTCAACTTTGACGGAAACAATCATGCGACCGATTTACATGCGAAATTGGTGCCACTTCTTAGAGTCGTGCCTCCCAAGAGTGCTTCGGAATTCGGAGCTATTTTTTCCCATCAAATCGCGCCTTCTTACTAGAAGTGCGATTCTGCGCAGCATATGGCGGTTCGGGATCAAACTTCACCATGTGGAGGAATTCAATCCAATGATATCTATTAGCGACAGTTACGTTGATTGTGTCGAGCCTCTGATCCACGAGTACAGAGGAGTGCAGATACGAACCGAATTTCAAATTCGGCGCCTCGCTCATAGAGCGTAATCCTCGGAGTCGCTCATTCGATACGTTCCGACTTTTAGTGAGTTTTCGTTAGGCCTAGACCAACATGGCAGAGTAAGTGGCTTACAAATTTTTAGACCGTCGATTCGAACCTCAGGTGAGCTTCAGATTAAACGCATGCACACTGACGGCTCCCGAGAGATGGAAGGAGCGGAACGTTTCCGGTCGCGGAACTTTACCACCCGTATATACAAGCTTGGTCTGATGTTACCGTGTGCGGGGGGCTACATTTACCGAAGGACGGTGGTATATACTTCTACAATAGAGAGCAAGCGACAACACAAAACAAAGCAAGGTGTTTAAGGACATTCTGAGCCCGTGAAGACAATCGTTCTGTTTTGAGGTGCCAGACCCCAGTACCATGGCGTTGTCGCGGATGGCTTGCCTCAGGCACTTGGGCAAGGCATCGAAAGGCCTGCTGCTGCCTAAATGCAAGGTCGAAGTGTCAAGCGCGCTCTTCAGATTCATTTCATCTTCGGAGAAGAAACCTGCGATCACAGGAAAGTTATCAGAACAACCGCCGGCAGAAATCGAGAATCCACCGCGAACCGCAGAAGATTTCATGGAGGCAGCGAAGAAGCCACGCAACTGGATAAGCTACGGTTTTGACTTCCATGACCGACATGAAGACAGTGACGCTTACCACCTGACTATGTTCGCGATCTTCTCGTGTTTGTTCGTGCTTGGATCAGCGTTTGTTGCTTATCTCCCGGATTTTAACCGTGAGGACTGGTTACTTCGTGAAGCTTACTTGGAACTTGCAAGGCGTGAAAAGTATGGTTTGCCACTGATCGACAAGGAGTTCATTCCCTTGGATCGTATACATTTGCCCACGGAAGAAGAGATTGAGGAGCTTGAAGTGGAAGTTTACCTGTAGTCGAATCGGTTTTCACAGTGAGAGACAAAATAAAAAGAATGATTGTTTAAAAGTTTAACTCGAGAGGTTTCATTATTGGCGTGCTGCTCATCATCTTCACTTCGGTTGTTTCAGCTCGTACTGCGATTTTTCGCCGAGTTCCGTCGAAAATCTTCGCCGCGGACGGTGATCGATTATAATCTCGCGGCTGAATGTAGTGCTTGTGCTAGATTAACGTTTCTCTCTGAAATTCAGAATGGAAGCCGAAGTCATCGAAGAGGTGCCTCTGGAGGAGGTCGAAACTATCGAACAAGATGTCGATATCCACGACATGGAGGATGGAGAGTACGCTGGAACCGCTGCGAACGATGTCACACCCGACTCGAAGATGTACAGAAGCTTCAAATGCCACATCTGCAATATCTATTTCACCCGGCTGCACACCCTCAAATCCCATATATCAACCAATCACCCGGAGCTGGACTGGAATGACCTCTACAGGACCACCACTTTCAAATGCGGTGAAGGAGCTTGCAAATACATTGGCAAGACGAGAACTGATCTGTTGGGTCATTTGTATCAAGAACACGATTTTCTCCTACACAAGGTGGAAGGCGAATTCCTCTCAACCGACGACTTCACAGTTTTTTTCGAAAAACTGCAGAAGGTGAGATTCCTGAACCTAAGGACCCACATTATTGGAGCTTCCAGCTTCATTAACTCTAGAGAATGAATGAGAAAATCGTTTCGCTCTCACCCAGGTGCACAAAGTTCGTTTCGTGAAGAAAAGAGGAAAATCACTCGAGTCCGCCACGCAGTATTTTGTCTGTAGTAGAGACGGCTACGTTAAAACTGGTCGAGCCATCAAGTTCGGCGGAGAGTTCGTTCGCAAGCGAAACACAAGTTCCCACAAGATTGGAACGTTCTGTACCGCCCACGTCTCCGTGCGAAGCTGTCCTGATGGTGAGTTCGGCACGACATTCTATTACGAAAGAAGACAATGATATTAAAGAATGCGAGTTGTTCGTGCCATGATCTACGACAAATACCTCATCAATCTTATTGTTTTTTTCAGGCCGAATAACGATTGAGGGTTTTACAACGCACTACAACCATGCGATCGAAGGGAAAAGATTAGCTCTTCTCGATAGTGAGAGGAAGTTCATTAAATATCATGCACAACGAGGTAAATCAATACGGGAAATAATTGAGCTGATACACCATACTATTGGAGCCAATGTCGCAGAAGATGACCCTCTTCGATTCCTGAATGCAAGAACTGTTCGCAATGTAGTCAACTCCGTCTCGGTGAGTGAAGTCCCCTAGCTCCAATCCAGAACTCCGAAGACTCAGAGGAAACCTTCGCCATCAAGTCATTTCGAGGACTCATCGTACGGGTCGACATTCTGAGGATGATAATCATTATATTGTTTCTGTAGGTTGAAGTCCCGAGTACGGCAGAGCAGCTGTTCTTCCAAATCAACGGACCGGAGATTCAGGAAACAGAAATCGAGGAGCCTATCCCAAAGAGGTGAGTAAAGGCTTCCGCTCTCATGGAGTATCAATTGTTCGTTCGGCTCGAAGAAGATAAAATTCAGATCAGTTCATTGCGAGTATTATCTAGATATATTGTTGCTCACTTTTTATTTCTTTACAGCAGACAGAAGGGAGTGAGTGTGATAGACGTTGTAAGAGGACATCAAAAAAGTATCGAAGAATCGTACAAACTTTTCCTTGGAAACCACGAAGGTCAAACAGCGAAAGAGGAGTGGACCATTCAGAATGAGAGGAGTCCCACATGTTTCAAAGTTTCTCGACAAGAGGACAAGTGCCCCACTGAAGTTTCTGGCGAAGCGGGTGTTTGCCCCTTCACTTGCGTCCATTGCAAATGCTGCACCCACATCTACACATGCAATTGCAGCAGTGGGAAGAGTGGGAAAATGTGTCAACATATTCACGCGATTTGCCATTACCTCAGGCGCTTGGAGCGTGAACAGAAAATGAAACACGAGATGGTGGAAGAAGTCTGCGTTGCAGATGGAGAGCAGGTGCAAATTCTACATCTGCAAGAAGGTGTAAGCCCGGATGAAGTCCAAGTTATCGAAGGGATCGAACACGGCGAAATACTCGAGGAGGACCTTGATGAAACCCAGCACATAGAAATCACTCAGGTGCCAATGAACCAAATCACCACGCGGAGCCGCGCAGGTCAGCGCCAGCAGGCGGTCACCGCGCTTGTATTCCATGATTATGAGCGTAAGAGCCCAGATGTGGTCAAAAACGTAATAGACCCTGAGTTCATAGCGGCGTTTGAAGAAATGAAACAGCATATACTCCACATGGAGCACTCAATTCAGACGGAAGACGTCGTCAATCTCGGTGCGCATTACGAAACGCTCAAGGTGAGGTTTTCCACATTCAGCAAACATACATTCATTGAGTAAATCTTCTGTCACAGTATCTAAAGCCGAATAAGTTTGGAACGAGGGATGTGTACCGAAAGAACTGCAATTTGATACTTTCAATGAACTTCTTGCTGAGATGTTGGAGTGAGAAGTCCGCTCCAGATTTCTTCACAAAAAATAAGCTTAACATCAATGTTCTTTCTGTTTCAGAATCTCATCAACAGAACAGAATCCCCTAAATCAGTTGTGTCCGATCTTTTTCCCTGCTGAACCCCATCGCGAGGTAATGGACGCTTTTCAGGCACCCTAGGTATAAGCTCTGCAAGTTCGCTCAGGAGTTGGAGTCTGTTGAAGAGAACTCTAGCTTTCCAAATAAACAACGTGTAATTCATCAATCATGAACATCTCGAATGTTTCTTCGCTCAATAGTTTTTCGATACCGTTACAATAGTAGATGAATCAACGGAAGCCTCGTAGGTCGTACACTAAAATGATTGTGCAATGCCTGAAATCGCAAGGCCAAATAATCCGCCAACTCAGCTAAGCCGGACGGAGACTTGGAAGGGGCCAAGGGGACGGGTCAGGGACATTGGGTACTGTGATTTTTTTCGGTCAAGAATTTGCGGGGCTCGGACGTCTGAGAGTATGTTTTCCGATAGGAGTTCCAATGTCCCTTCGTGGGGGTTCAGCCTGTGTTATGGATCCGGCGCACCTCCGTACCTGAGAGCTCCAATCGCACGTGAGAATGGAGCGGGGTGGGACGATGATGCGGTTTTCTCGAGCGAGGACGGATCTGTCACATAGCCAGTCTGTACCCTCGCTGGCCGTCTCTGTAGCGGGAGATCGTCCATGGCGGCCGGCGAGATGGCCCATTGGACGAGTTCGCGAGAGATCAGAACGCCAACACGGTTTGCGCACGGAGTAGCTGTACGAAAAAGCTTGAAGGTTTTCTCGTTCCTTTCCAAGATTCAATGTGATTTGATGAGTCGATGCTGTTTTTTGGGAGTCGGGTTTTCCACAAAGTTTCAAATCGCCGTATCGGCTCTCCGCTTTTGCATCTCAGAAAAAGATCCAATTGGCGAACTGAGGCATCTAGAGTCCACTACTTACAATTAGAAAAGGTCAGGTCACCCGGGCGTTCGAGGGCGCGAAGAATATTAGAGACTGATTCGGGAGGGTCCAAGAATCTATTCTTCTACTCTGGGATTTATATCGGTGAAGAGATTTGGAATCGATATGTACCAATCATTAATGTAGAAGTGAATGAGAAATGCGTTTCCAAGTATTTTCTTTTTCTTCAAATTCATTCCATTATAAGATTACAGCTAGGACAGGTATTTTACAAGTTTATCTACAAGGAAACGAGCTTTGCGAGGATAATCCATCCTCCAATTGTCACCAGTCAGGCGTCTACATTCCTCGGCGGCCTTCTGAGGTTCCGTTTCATTCCGTCAACAAGCCACGTGATGCCGTCTTGAATGCCTTCGCCGTGAAGCGCTGAAGCACCAACAATGTTAAGTTCCCTATTGCCGATATTGCAGTCTCGGAACATGTGACGAATCTCAGTGACAGTGGCGGATTCGGGTATATCTTGTTTATTGGCGATGATCAGCAAGGGAACTCCGAACAATGCGTCGTTGTCGATCATTTTCGCGAAAGATTTACGCGATTCTTCTAAGCGATCGCGACTAGACGAGTCTACCACATAGATGAGCCCGTGAGACTCAGCGTAATATTTGTCCCACAAAGCCTGCAGGGACTCCTGACCTCCAAGATCCCAGAAATTTATCCGAACACCTTGTGTATCGATCTTCCCGATATTCAGTCCCACTGTTGTCGTAACCTTGTTAGGCCGGATACCGGTGTAGCCTTTGGTGAACTTCGTCTTTGTTTGCTCCAAGTAGGTGGTTTTCCCTGGGAACACGATGAGTCGTTTACTTATTTGCATCCGAAATCTTCATAACATAGGAGCTTCATATGAGAAGCATAGAAATTTTCTTACCCGCATTGTCAAGACCCAAGATCAGAACGGAATACTCCTCCTTCTGCGTGAGATACTTCCAGAACCCGTACGTCAACGTATACATTCCGTCGAAGACGATTGCATTAAAGAACAACAATTCTCCCAGTCAGTCCTTTGGAGCTGCGGAGATATCCGCAAGATGACGACGATATCAGGTCTTCATCACACCTACCAAGGGAGCACTCGCGTTATATCGCTGATGTCAATAGTATTTACAATCATGTCAACCAAGAAAGTCGCATCCGTTCATTTAGTCGAATACTGAAAGTATCCATCGTTGTGGCGGTTTTAAGGGCGGCGAAAGTTCATGAAAGATCGTCATCGATTGCCGCCGATATTCGTCGAACGAGCTTTCTCCCAAACAAAGCGGAGCCGCTCAAACTCCCGGACTCGATGTCAGCTGATTGATGGTAAAAATGTCTGACAATGAGCGGAACCGTATCGGCATCGAAGCCGTGGTCCCCCGCGATGTGGGATGAACTGATTTTTGAAGGCCCGCCGAAGAACTATATCAGGTGAATCATCGTTCGTAAGCTATACTCACTCTCAGTCGACTCCAAATTAAACGTCAAACTCTTCTAGAGCGTTTCCAATTTCTGTCCGGCTGATAATGGGAAACGTCATATGTTTGGATGATGCGATGATCTTTGCTTGCCGCGGATCAACCTCCAGGCCGCTGACGATGTCGTTCTTGTTGACAATGCAATATTGGTGGCGAATTCCTTGCAAATAAAGACGGCTGCTCTGTAGAGCTCGGACCGGGTCAGGCCGTGAGTAGAAACAGAGAGTGTCTGAACACGGGTCACGATATTGACTCGGGCGACACGCTTTATCAGCGGAAGAATGTGATTTCTCAAAGTTCTTCGCAAATTCGTTGCCCTCTTCATCCTGTTGAACTCTATGAGTTGACGTCCTGGTCGACGGAAAATACTCATAACTTTTCAACTGCTCCTCGATTCGTTTTTGGCAATATTCATGATCGAATCAAGCAGCGTTGGTATTTGGGCTGAGTGCCATGTTTCGTGAGTACACGTACTGCAACTCGTTTCGGATGTTTCTTTCGGTTATCATGGTTCCGTGTTCTCGTTTTGAGTTCTAGTTGCTCACAGTCTGCCATGGTTGTGATCTAGCAAAGCAACTCGGCAGCTGGTGGACATTGTTAGCTCCGGAAAGTCAGCGCGCACCCTCGTTTGCGATTCCTGGAATGAGATGCGAGCTGGGAGCTAGTTTTGTGATTTCACATGGTTAATGGCTAAAGTTTCCTCCTCGATCTAGAGGAACTTACGACTTAGCTCTTGTGCGAAACGAGCTCGATGCCCGCAGTCGAAGAGTCTTCGTTTCGGAGGCATCGTCATCAGATCTGACTTTCGGTTGCTCATGAAGTCATGATGAGCTTTAGGTCTGACAACACCGCTTGATCTCTCAAGAATCGGCGATTCAAAAATCCACCGAAGATTATGGATGCTGGAGAATGCCAATAGAATTTTGATTTAGAATAACCATAGCAGTGAGCAACGCCTCGTTAGAATTGCTTCGCGAAAATTCCTGCTCCTCATAATTGAACGCGGATAACGTAGCTTGGGAGCCGGGATTCGAGTAGAGGTTTCGCCAAGGTTCTTCCGCGGGAAGGGGGATAATTGCTCCACTGCTGTATGGCAACGAATACTGGATCTGATCGAGGTTCACCTCTCATCAATGTTATTCGTTGTCCTCCAGCCTTATTGGAATGACTTTTGAAGATTTCTCTCCAGTGATTCCCGAAGACGGAGCCGCTTTCTGAGACAGCTCGAATGATTTGTGGGATTTGCGAGGAAAATTTCTGGATTGAGTCATGGAATCTAGATTAGAATCCCAAAGTCTGCATCCGACCTATCGATGTTGAGGGATCCATCGTCGTCGTGTTGAGATCATGGGTTGAGACCGCCATTCCGATGCTAACCGGAGGCGCGGACAGATCCTACACTGCGATTCATTCTGACAGGAACTGTGGCCTGGTCTGATCAACTTGATTTGCAGCGCTGATTCTCGTCGGATCGGTACCCGAGCATATCACTGCGGGCATTTTCCGTTTAACGCGTTCAGGCAGCGGTCTTCTCGAAAACCAAAACCGATACGCTCGGTTCTGAGCACTGTATCGTGACACCGCACAGATGCATCCGACCACAACTAGAATC
The DNA here is from genome assembly GCA_021527715.1 of Neoseiulus cucumeris. Lineage (NCBI taxonomy): Eukaryota > Metazoa > Arthropoda > Arachnida > Mesostigmata > Phytoseiidae > Neoseiulus > Neoseiulus cucumeris. The sequence continues at coordinate 35,650 of JAJSRV010000115.1, read as the reverse complement.
TCAGCACTGTTTCTAATCATCCCGCTGCGTTTCAAACGCTCGAGAAAAGAAGAACCGCGAAAAGACCACGGCGGAGTTTTTCGAAGGCCAGCTTACTTCTCATCAAACCCTGACGAATGCGAGTAGGAGCTCCAAGCGTTCTAAAATCAATGATTGAGATCCTCGAGCAAAGTTCAGTGAAGGAACCTTGTGTGAAACTATGTCGATTGACAAGATCCTGAGATTTTAAAGTGAGCACACCACGCTGATGTTCTGCGAATCGAGCTTTATCGTTTAGGTGTTGAAGCGACACAGAACGCCGAGTAGTTTTCAGTTTCCAGTTGAGAGTTTCACCGCATTTCTTCATTCGATGATGTAGCTCCACCATCCATGGCGTCCTCTGAATGACCTGAACCGATTTGGACTACGTTTTTCGGAATTGGTTCGGAGGATTTTCATCTCGTGAATTCTGTGAACTGAAAGTATGCATCTGAACGGAGGAAAAATCGTGATTTGAACTCTCGTCGGAAGTGTTCCAGCAGGAGGAAGTGAAGACCCTGCGCGGGCTTCATAGATCATCTGTTTCCCGTGGAATGAAATGCATCACTTTCCCTCGACCCGATTCCCCGACAATCAAGACGAACAAACGTGTGTCGCTCTCGACGAATTTATTTTTCAAAAGTGTAAGAATAATTTTTAGTTTGTAAAACCTATCGTAAATTTCGTAATTTATGACCGGGTGAGATAATTTTGACGCTCGAAAACTCTGATCTTCTTAAATTTTCTCCCCTCGATTTAGAAACTCGGTCACTGTTCCACAGCGACCTAGCCCACGGGATCGCTCCAGTCCATGAAGCAACGAATAGATTCCTTCGAATTCTATCCGCGAACATTCGGCGTTTCCGCTGTGAAACGACTGACGAGTACGCCGACCGATGTACAGGGATTTTCAATATTCTCGCGACTTACTTAGCTCCTTTATCTAGGTCCTTAGAGTCTCTCGAATCGAAGCAAGGAATGAGATTCACCAGGTAGGCGTGTCACGCGGAACGAATGCTTCCTAATCCATCCCTGATGGTCGAGATCGTCGTGAGGATTGAATCTTGGAGGATTTCTCGTTCAGCAGCATTTGCCAGAAGGCCCGCGTCGTAGCGATGCCTGGGACGTCGGCCTGTCTGCGCTCCCAACGCCATGATCCCGTTCTTCTCATGAATTTCTCATTCGGGTTCCACTTTGCACTGTACTGACATCGATTCTGTCATAACATCGTCGGCAGGCTATTGTAAATATCATTGCTGAGCCGACTTTTCCACGAAAGTTTTGTTCCAAAACTCGTGTTGCAGTTCCACTGCTGTTCTACACAACGGGCAGCACCTTCTTCCGTGACGAACACTAGCTTCTCTACAGAAAGCAGTCCCAGATGCTCTTGGAATAAGCCTGACCGCCCAGTGAGGTGAGAACGTAGATTGATCCTGAGATCCTCAACTACCTGGTCGCTTCTCAAAAGCTCGGGTTTTCGGAGAGCAATACACTACGACTGTGGTCAGCTATCGATAACTTCCGCGAGCTCACTCACAAGCTATCCGCTTAAGTGGAGGTTCAGGTCGTTTCTCGTTTAGGACCCAGGTTTCGTTCGACCTTCTGATAGGCCCGACCTCTTATTTATTGGATCGTATAGAATAAATCGTCTATCACTACTTGATTGATCAAACAGAGAATATCCAATAAACTTGTTGTGGGATACTCAGCTGGTGATCTAAACGTCCGATTGCATGACATAAAAGATGAGAATCGCCCTTGACGGCAATGTTCGTCGAGCTCTTATCTAGCCAGAGAGTTGAAACGCGCATAAAACTAGGAGTGTATGCGATAATTTGTTCACCGCGGCCTGCAGTACACTGCTGATGTTGAGCGCGCCGCGTCCTGCGGCATGACAGTCTTGGATGTGCGCGAAAAGATCTGCTTCATTCGCGCATCGCTGGCCGCAAGATAGACAAGAATGAGGCGTGTCGCTGAGATGATGCAGAAGATGCTTCCGCCAGTCTTCTGTGTCCTCGCTTAGCGTTTCAAACGGACAGAAAGGGCACCGCCACGAGTTTTGCGGGGAAACAGCTCGACCAGTCTGTGCGGGGAAGCCCATCGTTGGGAACGGCAGGAAATTCGGAAGGAATAGGGAGTTCGGGAACGGTCCGCTAGGCAATGGCATAGGCATTGGCACTGACGCTGGGTTGGGAGTTGGGAATGGCGACGGATGATTCGGGAGCGTCGAAGTCACGGGCTCCGCCGAAAGAGGTCGTACGGGCATCGAGTCCTGGTGCTCGGATAGCTCGGGCGACTCAGGAGACTCGGGCGGCGGATACACGGTTTCCGTGGCACCATTCGGACTCATGGACTCGAGGAAAGAGTGAGAAGAACCTGTTTCGTCTTGGGCACCACCTTTCGATCGACGTCGGTCCAACATGTCCGTTGAGATCTTGTGTCTCGTTCGAAGATGGTGGAGGAATACGTTCTTCTGCCGATAACTTCGATCGCACAAGCCGCAGCGGTAGGATGGGGTTTGATTGTGGATTGCCTGAAACGAGAAGATGAGGATTCGTTTAGTTTCGCTTATCACCGAGGGCTCCACGAGAAGACGTTCGAGGGTCGAAAGCGGCATCGCGATACCGCCCCCGCCCGCTGTTGGCTGCTGTCGACACCGACGACGAAACGGCGACCTGAGTATGAGAGTGAGCATATGTACATATGCATGTTTGGTTTTTGGCGACTCTCGAGCGCTGGAATTCGGAACCAATGTAAACAATGGCCAGCGGAGCCGGGTCGATCGCCTGCCGGTGGAATCTAAAGCCAGAGGAGGAAACGGTGTCTGGTTCTGGATGGAAAAGTCAAACCGAAGCGCCAACTGGCCCGAAATGTGACGCCGGCCAGGGGTGGCCGAGAATGTTCGGCCTTTATCTCAGGTTACTGATCGGGTTCGAACCCCGAACTACTCTCTCTCTCTCCCTCTTCTTTCGGGGATGCGTATCGTCACGCAAGTCAGCACACAAAGCGCAGAAGTCAGATGACGCCTTGATTTTTAGGAACCTCTTGCGGACACGAACGCGTAGGAGCAAGGATTGAACAACGGCTTGAGATCGGGTTGATTCGAGTACGACCTCCGAGATTTTCGAGCGTCAGTGCGGAATTGATCACTCATCGATCCGATCGATCAGCAGAGCCCATCGCCGGACAGCACGATGCATCCATATGTTTATGCAACACTCCTTCCCCTGACCTCATTTTCAACGTCAGGAGACGATAAGGAATGTTAGTCGAGCGGACCTCTGGGTTTCGGTCGGCCTACGAAAGACGAAACAGTTCGGCGTTTTCTTAGTATCAACCCTAGCGAACGGATAATTGACTACGCGGACTCGGGATCCGCCCCATCCAAAATTTCAACCATACGGACGAGGGTCGCCGGCTTGCGCCAGATGATCACCGCTTACACCTCTTCGAGCAACCGAAAACTTCGATTTCGAGACGCGTAAGGGAAGTAGGGAACGCTAGCAGCCGAAAACTGCAGCGGGTTCATGGTGAGAGCCCGCTCAAGAGCAAGGTTTTCGCCCCGATCGACTCGTGCAGTTCGAAACGCTGTTACATCAAGAAGTGTTCGACCGTGCGCCCGAAAACTCGAAGTTTTTTTTAGCCTGACCCATCCTTCCGTTCGTTCCTCGAATTCCTTCTGAACGCCCATCGAAGCAAATCTGCGACTTTGCAGCTCAGTCCGAGATGAGGGCGATGGTCGCGATGTGTCTTCGATAAGCGTTTTTAGTGCAGAAGAAACCGGAGGCCAGAGATGAGATCGAACTCGAAGATTGAGACGAAACCGTTGTCTTCACTGCATTTCGTCTGAGCGGGCGTAGCGATTAGCTCGAAGAAAAAAACATAGACACACAGGGATGAGATCGTATTTCTAAGAGAAGCAACCGACAAAGTGCGCACCCTTTCAACTAACTGAGTTCGACGCAAGTATTTGGAGAACACGCTCGAAGGAGGGGAGAAGTTATTTCAAACAGAGAAAGACAATAAAAGTGGTCATAACGTTACATGACCAACAGAGGGAAGGTCCGAATACCGCCGCCCGATGCTGCAGCTCCTGCACGCGAGAGCCGTTGTAAAACGAAGGGTAGCGAAGATCTATCTGACCTGCCGACCGGTTAAGCGCTGACTAGTTCGGTCTTCCGTCACTCAGTCGATGAGACGATCAGTCCACTAACCGAGACACTTCTGTTCTAGGATCGGATTCAGAGAAGAATAGGGACTGACAGCTCCGATGACATATGTTCCGAAAACGAATCCCTTCGCGTACATTCAGAGCCGAAAGTAGCCAAGGCGAAGAAGAACATGTTCTGCAGACCAGGAAGGAAGTCGAAAAGCGAAAAAAGAACTGTTGCGCAAGACGCCTAGCAACCGTCAACCCCTGAGGGCTCAGCACGCTACACTGCGCAACAGATCGAATCTGTTGTTGAGCAGAAAAAGAACATCCGTGTCAACGGCCGCCACCGGCGCGCGCTTTACCTTGCCGCAGTTAGAGGGAAGGAAACGATTGAGCAACCTACCGTATGCCTCATCAAGGTTCCCTTCTGCCGAAAACTTCGTCCGCAGTGTTCACAGGTGTAAGGCTTCAGTCCTTGGTGGATGAGGAAATGCATCTCGAGCGAAAACTTTCTTGAAAACACTTTATAACAAATTGGACATTGCACGTCTTTGAGGGCTGGATTGAGTCGACCGTCGACGGCGGCCAGTGCCTGACTTGCTTGGAGGGCATGACCCGACGGCGGTGGAGAATTATCGTTATCTCCATCCTGGTCGCTGTCATCGTCGAGCGGAGGGGTTTTCACAACTGACAGTTCACCACTATCCCGGAGAGCTTGCAGACTTCGGTTTCCGGACAAGATGTCCTGATGATCGGGCGGTAGCTTCGTGCTTAGGTTCATTTTGTCCAGGTGACCACTAGATTCTAGGTGTCGCGTAACGTCGCGAATACCTTGGTGCGCGCACGAGAGTGTCTTTTTGCAAATGTTGCAGAAGAACACATACGGGTCGCCACAGGGCGAGCGTAATATATACGGCCACTTGAGACTCCAATCGCTTTTGAACGTCGATCTATAGGTCTGCTTTAGGTCGGAGTGAGACGTGCAGGTCCTACCGTCGTCTGACACAAACTGATCTACAGGGTAGTCGGCGTGGATCGGGCCGTGCTTCTGGGTGAGAGGATTCACCGCGCACGGCGGGGCGTGGGGCGGAGTTTCAGGTTTGCTATTTGCTGCCAGAGTAGGACGCGCTGCTTGCTTATGTTGTCCCGGGCTGTCAGAAAGAAGTTCGTCCGATGACAACCACCCTCTTCGGTTGTCAATGAGCTTGCAGTTAGCACTGCCACTGTAGACTAGCGGTGACGGCAATGCGCTTGGGGATGACGGTGAACAGCACTCTCGAACTGCAGATGGTGTTTCCATCTGTAACAGAAAGAGCGATCCAATTAGAATCAGCGAGATCGTTCCAACTACCTGAATATCATAACCATGGATGAAACAAGTCTCCGTCTCCGTGGATCGAATCGATCTCATTTTCTTTGTCCATCCGATTGAGTAGATCTTGCACATGCGTACTCTTGTTTCACCTCAAGAGTCATTCTTGCATTTCTGTCCTGACAGCCTCTCCTGCGAGGAGTGAATAAAATATCTCGAAAAGAGTTCTAGAGTTTCGAGAAGAAATCGACGGTAGGGGCAGCAGTAATAAGTGGACGTCGAGCATGAACTGTGCGACGCTGACGGCGGTCTTGGGATTTATATTCCACTGGAAATCGTCGAGCATGTGGAACAGAAAATATTCAACCAAGCCTCAGGGTACCGGAGATGTAAGCACGACCTGCTATGCGAAGCAACAAGGCAGTAGCAGCGTTGAGCCTGCCGGCGATCAGACCGACACACTCGATTCGTTGGTTGTTTTATCATTCCATGAGGCGAATATGGAGTTCGAATCGCTATTTCTCTTTGCCGTTTCATAAAATTCGAGTCGCGTTCGAGAAGCCGCATATTGCCTCTCGACTGTTTCAACTGCAAGACAGTGGCGAACGATGGTGTGATCGTGAGCAGAGAATTTATGTTAGTTTTGTTGGTTCCAAAACACATTTGACACACTCGTAAATTCTCTCAGATCACTTAAACAGACACCAGCTGGAATTAGGGGAACAGTGCTGATGGGTTGTGCGGTTTGAGATGCTTCGCCCATCAACGCTTGGTTTTGATGAAGTTTTTAAGATCGGTTTTCCTGCGCGATTTCGACGAACTTCTCCTTCCGAGATTTTAAGAGAACATTGTTCCGAGAGGTCCAGAGGTCCTTTCGGTCGGAAACGTCTGACTGCAACGGAAGTACCGTATTGACCCTTGGGTCTCTACAGTTTCATCCGCACAGCGCATGTGTGTGTCTCGAAACTTGGACACTCTTTCTCTTTCAGTTAGGACACGGACGTCGATATGCAGCCGCTCCTAAAGTGCAAGTATTCGGATCTGCGCGAATGCGCACGGCGAGATAAATGATGGTTCCTAGGTTCGTAGCTTGGTTGTTTGGACGCCGGCTTGACCGGTTAAGTTCGACCGTATTCGAACTTTGTGGAGCTGTATCGCGTTCGCCGGATCTGTTCCAAGAAGATTGGTGCCAATACTGAACAGGCGGGGTGCCAGGTGGAAGAAGACAAGCGTCAGCTCATGCAGCCACGGCAACAACAGCAGTAGCAGCGGCGGTGGCGGCAGCAGTCTTGGCCCTAAGACAGTACCCATGTGCCCATCCCCTCCTACCCTTCCGCCTCTCTGCCTACCTACCCATGTTTCCCTGGTCCGAGCGACTCGGCACAGCCAATCCGATGGTGTCGTGGGCACTCAGGGGGCAGGAGAAGAACGGTGGGGGTTAAGAAACCCGTTCGCCGCAGCCGTCAGTCGAAAGAGCAACGGTGAACGACCCACGCTATCGATCCCGCTGAACAACAGGCTTAAGACGAATGAACAGCCCAGCGAAGAGGGGAAGCGTTCGTATGCACGTATGGGCAGAAGAAGCACGGGAGCAAGCGAGCCTTTCATCCCCCACATCGAAAATTACACTCTACCTGGCTTGGTCCGTCCGTCCGTCCGTCCGTTCGTCGATCGGGAACGACCGACCGTTCGACCGTCAGGCTGGCTATCTCTTGCTAGGCTCTTCTTTTGACTCTGCTGCCGCCATCGATGACTTTGCTGCTGCCGTTTCTTCTTCTTGTTTCGCGTCTATTCCTACACACATACACTAGAGCACAAATGATGATGCCACAGTTGCCGCCGCCGCCGCCGCCGCCGTGGTCGTCGTCGAGGGGACGACGTTCTTCTCCTTCCGCGCAGACTGTTGTTCGTGCTTCGACTTCGGCGGCGTACCAACCGTACGACGTCGATTCTCCGTAGCGAAATTGGGCAGTCTCACGGTCGTTCGGTTGCGCAACTCTTTTCAGACAGACTAGGCTCTGCCCGGCTACGTTGGTTAGTTGAGTTCGTAGTTGCTTCAGCCACGGCAGCAGTTAGGCGATCGAGTCGGCGATCCAAGGACAAGGGGGTGGTACTGACCGACTGACTCTATGTATAGTATGCCCGACCGGTCGACGGAGCGATCCACCAAAGGCCAACAGCGCTGGAGCTGCTGAAGATTATGATGGTGTTGGTGTTGTTGTTGTTGTTGACGACGACGATGAAGATGACGGCGACGTCGTCGAGGCACTGAGTTCGACCGACCTTCCTCAAAGTTGTGCGTCGGCGACTGACGACCTAACGGGTGCGCCTAATTCAGACACACAGTTCTCTACGGTCGAGCAGAGTCTGTCAACGCCGACACCGGAAGTTATCGCTCGAACATCGGAGCGTGGCCTTTGCCTAGAACAGTGTGAACCGCTTCTTTCCCGAAAAACACCTCACCATCCGTAGGACTGGCTTCGAACGGCGTCGTGTGGCGTATGACGTTCTCGGTCGGTGTGTTTCCGGTTTTTCTACGGAGTACTGCAACGCTCGAGAGCGGCGAGATCGTGATCCATGGATTCGGGGCCTGCTGCTGTTCTAAGAGTACTTCACAGCGACGGCAAAGGCCAGCCGGCAACGCACAATCTAACCCGCTCACGACCGTATTACTCAGACTATGTTATCCTGTTTGCCTGCCCGCCCGCCCGCTTGCTTGCTTGCTTGACTAGGTAGGCCGGTAGAGTGCCTACTTGCTTTGAATGTGTTCCGTCCGTTTTTCGTCCGTCTGTCCGTCAGTTCGTTTGTCGTAGAACCGTGCGAGCTTGCTCAATCGAGGGTATAAACGGGCACGACACCCTAAGTCTATTAATTTCCTATATGCTCGCTCGATTCAGGCGCACACGCACAGTCACACTTGTCTCCTTTCGAATCAAGCAGCATTATCGATTAACCGACGATCGACGAAACGTTACGACCCGCTGGAGAATCCACGACTTCCACTCGTCGCTGACGTCACTGCGCAATTTATTAAACGAATAGAGGGCGGCTCGCCGGCTCGCCGGCCGGACTGACTGCCTGCTGTCCTCCTTCGACCAAAGGCTGCAGTGTGGACATCGAGTGCGTCCGCTGCCGCAAAGACCGTATGCAGGTCCCGCATTCTTGAGAAACCAATTCTGCAAGGATCGTCAGAACGACGTCATCAACGTCATCTGCAACAACTTAAACTCGAACAAAACGCTCGTCGAAGTTCTCGGTTATTTGCATTCATCATCATCGAGGGTCAAGAGGAGCGAACTCGAGTTTACTTTCGTTCGACTGTAGAAACTTTGAAGCAGTTCGTTGAATCGAGAGAATTTCATGAAGTTTGTTTTCAACTCTTGGCTGAAGATGTCGTCCATTCCATCGATGTGATATCAGGTGCAGCGAGGTGACGAACGGACGGACGGACGGATAGAGCGAGAGGACACCTTCAGGTCGTGGATGCTTGCGTGCCTAACTCTTAAAGCTGCCCCGCTAGACTCTGGACTGTTGTAGGAATGCAAACACAGTCTTGAGGGGTCGCAGCTGACATTGCAGATGCGGTCGAAGGAGGATTTCAGGCAAAAAATACTCATGAATTCCTTCGTCTACCGAGTACGCCTTCGCCCGCACCTGCGATCAGATGACATCTAGGGGTTATTCGGCGAACATTTATCTGCAGGCGATGTTCTTAACTAACTCCGCTTCAGTCTTAAGCCGCCATGGCCGCCCCTGCCGCTGGATTTTCGAGCGCCGCGCGTCCAAACCCCACAGTCCGCTGATGAGCGAGCGAGCGAGCGAGAGATCCTAAGGTAGTCAGCTGTTGTCGGTCCATTCGCTCGATCGGTCAGTCGCTCAATCGTTCGTCGGCTCGCACGCTCATCATCAACCAGGTAGCCATATGGCGTTGACCTCGTAAAGCCCTCTGTAAACAATACGCGTCTTCGAAGGTCCGCACAGTCTTAGAGGACAAAGCATCGATGCACCGCAAATACTGCAGAACGTTGCTCTCGCAAGATGTCCCACCGGACAGATGTGTAAACAGCCCAGCCGCTCGCCCTGTGGACGGAGAACCATTTAGGCCACCTCTGAATCTGCTCCTTTTGCCGAAGACGAACCTCTAGAATAGATCGCTGTGAACCACACCGCTTTCCTTACGACCTTGGTCCGGACCTCAAGCTTTACCCCGACCGGATCGGATTCCTTCCATAACTAAAGCGTTTCACGCCATCGACCTCAGTGCTCTGATTTATCCCAGAATAGAATTGTAAGTGAACTAGTGAACCGGCAGACGGATTCCAAACGTCGAAGCAGCAACGTTGCCGCCGCCACCACCACGATAATATAATCGCTGGAGCGGCACTGAATTGGCGATAAAATAACGTAGAAATACGACTTCAGACTGTGACACGCTGTAGCTGCTGCTGCTGCTGCTGCGGCCGCCGCCGCCGCTGTTGAGGCATACCTATTCATATCGCGGAAGGCCAATTCAGTTAGTTTCTGTCTCCATAGAGAGAAAAACAGCCACAAGCTCTGTCTGTCAGGCTGTCAGTCGTATCCAGGGTAGCTCGAACTCCCACTCACTCGCTCACCCAAGCGAGCGAGCCGACATCGAGTTCTGTGGACGTTCCATTCAAATCTGGCGGCTCGAGAGTTTCTCCGAGAGCGAACAATGCAGCACTTGTCCGACTTCTTGCGCCGCATGCGAGAGACACTGCCACCGCCGCCGCCGCCCCTGCTGCAGTGTGCCCGAGGGGGTCAAAGGCGGGAGCTGTAACTCGTTATGAACCATCCGACTCTCGCCCTCGAAGACACGCATAACACCGTCAGCGATCCGCCGAGCTAGCCGATTGGTATGCAGTCGCTGTAATCAGAGGACGGCGACCATGGCGATGTCCGAGAATCGCACCGAAACCCTACAATTCTCTGTCGACCCCGGGCTCGGAGCGATTCTTTCGCCGTCGACGATTGGCGATCGCCCGACTGCCTAGCGGACCGGGTGGGGGTCAGTTAGTCGGTCAGTCGGTCGGTCGGCCGCTCGCTCGCTCGGCTCCGTACGTCAAGAAGGATCATTATTATTCTTTGAGATAAAGCTGGCTGCCTGCGTGCACGTTCGCTCGAGAAGAAAAGTGATAGAAAAGAAAAAAAACAGGAACACTGAGAGATGGGGGAGGAGTTCAACTCCCAGATGTTGAGTTATCTGTCATGGAAAATTCGACCGAAACCGTCAAAGGCTTCGGGGGCATCGGCCGTGTCCCGGATGCCGGCCGGCCTGCCTGCCTGCCTGCTGGCCTGTTCGACTGCTTGCCGTGCGGCGGCGGCGCCGTTGCCGCCGCCTCTAATCTGAAAGTAATGAGTTTCTGCATCGCCGAGAATCGGTGTTTGAGGTGTTTGACCCCCAAAACAAAGATTGTTTTCAAGGCGACCAGTGTTCTTTCTTTCAGATTTAGTCTCAGAGTAATCCAGGCTGGGACAGTTCGCTGCTATAAAGACGCTTGACGACCGCTTCCGAGAATACAACGACGACGACGATGCTATATCGACGGCGTCCAATATTTCATACACACACTCACAGTGAACAGCACAAAAAACAATTTATGTTGCCGACGACCTAAGCGCACTGTTTTCCTCGGGGGAGGGTCAGGTTGTCGAGTTTGCTGACTGACTGAGTGAGTGACTGGTTGCCGTTCCGTCGGTCCTTACAACGAACGGAACGAAGAGGCAGAAAGAAGAAAAAAAAAACGAGGAAAGCGACGGCGGCGGCGACGAAGGGAAAGCAGACGCGGTCAAAGACGAACTTCTACCGAAACGGCGACACGCAGTGTTTTTTTTTTCTTTCTCTTCTGCGCAGAATCTCTCCGATTCGAGGTACTTCGGCGGCATCTAGAGAGATCGGCCACTACCTAACTGTCGCTCGATCGATTAGTCGTCTGGTGCGTCCCGCGTGGATCTGCCCGAGATGCTGCATGGCCGAACTAGATTGATGCAGGTATCTGCGAAACGGGAAACTCCTTCGACGCCACCAAGTCTCACGAGGCAACGGGTTCGTCCGGTGACTGAGTTTCTGGGTCGTTATAACTACCACTTCGAACTCCCGGAAATTCCGTTAGCGACCTGGAGCGCCGGCGAGCGGCTCAGCAAGCGAGCGAGCGCGCGAACCTGCTAGTCGACGTCTCGACTCTTGCTCGAAAAACTCGAAGAAACGACGACGACGGCGACGGCGGCAGCCAGCTACTCAGTCAGTGGCAGCCCGTGAGGTTGTTCCACTTATCGAGAGTCATCCTCTTTCATTCTTGTGGGGTCGTTGTTATCTACTGTGTAGCTGTTACAAAGTACTCCGTTGTTCTTTGAACGTGTAGTCAGTACGTGGAAGGTGTCATTGTTCTCTTGACTTTGAGAAAACCCTCTCAGTCTGCACCAGTGGCCGCCGCGACAAACTCTGCGCTTCGGTATGGGCCGTCGCACAAGCGAGCCGATTCGATGTGCGCAACTCAAGGAGCCGGATTCCACGTCCGGTTCTATTGGAAACCGCTCGGAATCTCAAGACCTCGAGAAAACGCTGAAGAGTCCGATATGTCGAAAAGCGAAATCGTCTTTAGTTTGACCGAAATCTTCGTCGAGATGGAGTTCGTCAGAGTTCCGGTCGCTTCGTCGCGGTCGCAGACGACGGTAGTTTCGAGGCGCCGCGACGCAGCGTGAAGCGTAGTCTATAGGGTCTCAGTTCTCGGCACAAGTAGGAGAGGTTCGAGCCCCTATGTAGCAGTCGGCTTCGAGAAGACGTGACGCTACAGTAACAATGGGTCATCATGACTTTTTTTTTCAGAGCGAACGCCGCCTTCACAGAAACACTTCATCAATTACCATCGAGCCATCGGTAAGAGAAAGAATTGCGCACGCAGAAGGAGATCGATCGAAAGTCCGAAGCCTTTCGAATGTCATCTGCAGCATGTCCGTACCGTGTTCATCTGTCTCTGTATCTTACGTCCGCCGAGATGATTCCGAGATGAAAAGGCCAACCAACATCTCATTGGGATCATCGAGCTTAAGAAAGGCTTCGACAAGAACAACGCCGAGAAGATGAGGTCGGAGAATATGCGACCAGAGGGTATGGGATTTGAAAAGATCTTCGTCCGACAGAAGAATGTGCGGCCGGTCTGCATGCCTGCCTGCTTGCTTGCTTGCTTGCCGACCAGTAAGAGAGCCAAATAGTCCAGGTTAGCTCTTATCTAAATGAAGCGGCTACAGTCATAAATCCAAGTCGACCTAGAGGTAGGTGGTTTTTTCGGCTTCGCGGTCTGGAGATTCACTTTGACCCCTTGCAATGCCTAGGTAACCGAGATGAGCCGAGGAACTGTCTACTAGTCTGGAGTGGCCGGCCGGCCTTCTTCGGCTCGTTCGAATTCGAAGAAGACCAGTTTCAAAGATTGAGCTGATTTCTCTGCTCCCGTCTCCGTTCATTGCTGTGAAGCCTCTGCGTTGTCTGCTTTCTCTTCCTTGCATCCCAGAACTGTGACAAACCAGCGAGCTGTTTCAAGCTGTTTTCACTCCCACGAGTTCTCTGCTCGAAAGTGCTCTCTCGAATTCATTGAGCTCGTTAGGTTTTGCAATGTTCTGCACGCGGAGACTCGAACCCCGCCTCGAGAAGTTTGATTCAACGCAGGTGTCATTCGGAAAACGACAACTTGTATGTATATATTTTTACAATAATAATATATATCGATGATTTTGTGGTTATGTTCTCCTCAACGAGCCCATCTTATTTCGGCCGCAAATGTTTCAAAAACCGTATGAAAATCTCATCGTCTCGATGACTGTCTGGGCAACCAACTGCCAGACCGACTAACTGTTATAGCTCTCCTTTGCCTCCTGATCGCGGTCTTCCAGCGGTGTCGGAGTCATTGGCATTCTAGTGATGGAACAATTTGCGTCGGCTCTTGTCTGACAAGCGAGACGACCTTGGTTTTGTTTGCCTGGATCGCCTAGTTTCCAGAGACCAACGAGCGGAGTCGTTCGAGGCACGCGGAAAACCGAAGTGACAGCATATGTAAACTTTTTCGCCAGCTGCTTACGAGTAAACAAAAACTCATTTCGCTATCCCATTATCAGGCATCGGGCATTTCCCCTGGTCTCAGATTTGATTTCTAGGGAACAAACAAAGGTATTACTCGTGCTGAACGTTCTCCCGGGAAAAACATCACGAGCTCTGCGGCGTACATTGCACGGACAAACGGATCGTGGAGTGCGCGTTAATATTGTTTGGTATTTGAAATGTAGTCGAGGAAGGTCTCTAACGAGTTATCATGGTTTCGTGGAGAGCCGATATTTCTCAAGACTAATCATTCGGAGGGCTGTCACTCGGCAAGAAGCCGCGTAGTCCAAGAAATCAGGCGTGAGAGGGCTGAGATTAACCCAATCGAAGAAGAGAGGGAGCGACGGCCACAGGAACGGTTGTTGTAGGCAGCCAGAAGACGAAGAAAGACGGAGGAGGAAAAGATGCTCGGATCCAGCGGACCTAGAAGTGGGAATGCAACCACACGCAAGTCGTTCGGTCGAACAGCCGTCGGGCCGGTGCCACTGAGACTGTTATGGGGTTGGGGCTTTTTCGTTTTGAGACAACTGCTAACCAATCAGCTAGAGCGGTGGTGGATAGCGAGCTATTCGGCCACTGCCTGCGAGATGAGCGCTTTGTCTCAGCGTGAACTCAAAAACCCAGATGACACCGCGCACTCGAAGCAGCGGCTGTTTCGGAGTGAGTGCTGTTCTCTCCCTAGAAATGGCGATCTAAAAGCAACAGCAACGCCCCACTGACGTCGATGTTCGAAGAAATTCCTACGAAAGAGCCACCAATGAAACCAAAGCGAGCCAGCAGACACTGGTCCTATGTCAAAATGTGACAGCAGTCGTCTTCAGCCGAAAAGCTTCAAACTCTCAGCCGCCTTGCATGCATGCATGTATGCATGCATGCATGCTCGCACGCACGCTAAGATTCTCCATAGCTTCATATCGAACGTCGCCATCAGAAGCGACTGCGACAGCGGTCGAGAAGACGCTCACTCAGTTGGTTGGTTGGTTAGTTAGCCGGCCGGCCAGTCAGTCAGTCAGTCAGTCAGTCGGTCAGTCGCGGACGAAGGCAACCCGTACGAAAAATTAATCCATTCGAACCTTGTTGAGGAAAACAGTACATGAGTAGATTTCGATTAAGCATGCGTCGGATTCAGCTCAGCACGTGCGGACACACGTGAAGTGTAGTCGTTCAAGGCCCACCGTAAAAAGAAAAAAAGAGCTCTTCCCGTGATCGCAAACGAATTGCGCCGATTTTCCTCAAAGAAGACCTCGAACAAAACGCTCAGCAGCAAGAACTAATGAACGAGTTTCCGACTGTAAAGTCCTACTGAGTTCCGATGGTTTCGAATAAATGCAAGACGACCGCCACGTCAGCGTGATCCTTCATTCGTTTCATAATGCTCGAGTGCTCGCCCATGTTTTTCTCGTCTTTGCAAATCGAAGTTTCCGTTCATCTGCATCCGCTCTCTTTGCATGAAGAGGGAAAACAAAATCTTGTGACGTAAGCACAATGAAGTGTAGCCGCCGCCGTCGCTGCCGCCGGTCGGTCACTCAGCCAACAGGGTACGCACGCACGCAACTCCGATTGACGACATAGCGCCGACGCTGTCGATGTCGCCCGAGCCATTCCGGAACCGCTTAACTGTGTTGCCTTCCCTGTCGAATGTTAGGTCTATGAGTGGGTGACGTCGTCGCCTGCTGTGCTCGATGTTTAGAGCGGAAAATATTCCACCTTCTCCGTCGGTTATCTCGGTGAACGGCGAACATTTCGAGATAAAACAAACGTAACACGAACACCGGTCGGCCAAATTATGACTCTATCCGTTTTTTGAGGTTAAGGCCAAGGTCACCAGCGAAACCTGTTGATGATCCTCTTCTCTCATTTGGTGGAATCGTAATTCGGTCGCGATTCACTTCCGCGTTTCCCTCGCTGAGGATCTCAAATGGGCGGAATGACGGGCACTGTTGCCTTGGCAGTGTTTTCTCGGTCTGGTGCCAATCTGGCGGTAGGTGGCCCGGTAATTCGAGGATATTTTATTTTTCATTTCCAGATACTTCTTACGGGTTTTGCAGCCGCACTCAGTCTGACGGACGGACGGACGGATGGATGGATAGAAGGAAGGATGGATGGATGGATGGATGGATGGACGTACGGACAAACAAGCGCGTGTGCGCGGAAGGGGAGGTTCCAGCTGCCAATCACGCGGAGAATTTCTTGGTTAGGTCGCAAATAATAACAAAATTATTGTACGCTTCCAGATTGAGTCTTACGCACAGAAACTGACAGCCTCACGGCCGGTTCTCGACCAGAAAACTTTGCATTTTTGCACAGCTCCAAGCCGAAGGTCTTCCGAATCACACAACTTGTGGAATTATGTTCCCCGTTTTCAACTTGGTTTTCAGAGCACTTGGCTCGAGCTTTCGCTTCATCGACAGCATTGCTTCCTTCCTCGACTTTGTCCGAATCTCATGTTCGGTCCGTTCGTTTGATGCCTTGGCGCGATACAGTTGCCTCGCACTGACAGCAGATGAATAAGCTTTTCGCGCAGATGTGTTGACGTTTCTGGCGTCGTATCGCCGAAAATACAAACGGTCGTCGTCATCATTGGAATGATTCTCAAACGCTGATCTCTCTCGGCGACCGTTCTGCACGATCGCGTGCTCCAGGCACTTCGCGCACCTGAAGACTTTCTCACTGCATTCGATTTATGAACAGCAGAGCGAAGTGAAGTCACTAACCTAGCCCTTTGCTTCCCCTGCAGAAGGGTGGACCTGTCTACCGTTTCACGAGTCGTAAAACATGGTCGTTTTCGCCGCCACAGCAGCGGAATGGAACAATTCAACCGTGGACACAGAGAACTCTGACGGCTTAATTCCTTCTCTGAATGATTCAGTATTTGAGTAAGGATGACATTTCAGCAGAGTTCCTTTGTATTTCCGTTCTACTTGGCTCAAGCTGCCTCTGTTCGTCGGTTTTCCGTCGGAAGAAGAGTGTCATACACTTGAAGCTTCTTCGATTGTTTTGTGTCTGCTGTCGTTATCGTCGCCGGCGATCACGGTCGTGCTAGCCGTCGTCGTTGAACTTCGTGCATTTCATCTGCTTTTATGACGAGCGCGGTCGCGTGCAATGTTCATCGTCGCCTGTCCGATGATGCATGCACGACGCGCTGCTGAGTGTTCAATCCAAAACTCAGCGATCTGTGTAAACGCTACGAGCACCAACTGTTTAGCTTGTTTTTCCACAAACACTTCGGTAGTCCATGTGGAGCTGTCGATGACGGCGCGGCGCCGGCAACGGTGACCGCGGTGTCTCAATTCAGGGTCGACTCATGACTGAGTTCTGATTGGCAACGCGTCGATATTGACGTTTTCCAATATTGGATTGTGCGTTTTCAGAAGCTTGCTGTGCTGGTGGCGCCGCGGCTACATCTGTACACCGTGATAGACACGAAAACTTCAGCGAAACATAAATCGGCGACGCGAAGATGGTATCGCTCGAGTCCGAGTAGTCAACGGTGTTCTTCGTTGAACATCGATAGGGGGTAGATTTTATCCATCGGAACCCAGTGTGGAGTGCAGCATTTTTGCATGTCTCAGAAACAACGGTATCGATCACTCTTTCGAAATTCTCGAATTCTCCCCAATTTCGATTTCCTGGCGACGATTCGACGGTTACCCCTTTCACCGTCCGCAACTCCAAGAACTTTCGTCGAGCTCCGAAGCTGTTCGTCGGTGTTTTTTTGTCTCTACGCTCAACAGGAAAATAAGCCTTCGATCCTTTCACGCTATGGCCGTAGTAATACTATGAGGAAGTATCGTAGTGAGTAGATGTTACCGCTGCCGCCCGCTTCGTCGGAGCTCTCACTGTCGGCGTTACGTGATCGCGAGTCGATTCAATGCGACTTCATTGAGTTCTGTTTATTTTTCCGTTTCGTGTCTCTGGGGGAGCTTTCTGTCATTCAGTCGCTGTGACGCGAAAACATGCCACAAAAGAGTTCACTAATGTGTTCGATTTGACTTCTGAATCAGCCGTCACGAACAGTCTGCGAAAGATGTGCATTTGCCAAACTGATGGCTTGCCAAAGCTTCGCTGCGTTTTCTTTCCTCTGAATCTTGCGGGGCTCACAAAATAGTTTCCGTTAACAAACCCGATTTTTCTGGCACACATCAGTTGATCAATCGATCAATCAATCAATCAATCAATCAATCAATCAATCAATCAATCAATCAATCAAGGATCGCAACGAGAATCAACGGTTGTTGTTTCTCAAATCGTCTCTCGTCGCCTAAAAAGACGAAAGAGAGAGAGATTGTGTCAATATTTTTCGAGTCCGTGCTGTCACCGCTTGAACTCTCACGGCGACAAAACGTTCTAAAGACTGAGCTCACGTAACGCGACCTTGACCTCCCGAAGAAGTCATTACACTCTCCGTGTTGAATATGACATTTCCTTCGCAAAACGGTGCGAAGCGATCTGGAAATATCTCGTTGACAGCAACACAAAAGTAAAAGTTATGCTTTTCTAGAGGTCCTGTTCGACATCATTCGACTTAGGTGGCATCGGAAATCCCAAACCGGAACCGACTTAAATTGAAGTTCTTTGAGCCGAAAACCTCTGGCCGCTTCGCTTTTTGAGGTTTTCATGATTCAGGCGATAAACGATTCAGACGAGCGGTGCGATAAAAGACAGCAACTGAAGCTCATTGTTGTCTTATCGCGACGAGCGGCGGCGGCGGCGGCGAAAGTTGACCAGAATATTCCAGAAAGCAAGTTGGTTCCGGTGGCACACGATCGACTTGTTTATGAGAAGCTTCCACTGCGCAGAGGAAAGAAGAACCGAAACGAGCATCGTTAAGACAGATCGGTTTGACGTAAGCGGAATGATTATTTTGCATGGGAGCGCGCCCATTTCAAGCCACAATACATAGTCCTTCTAACTTTGCCGGCGGATTCGTCCGCGTCAACGGACACTATCGGTCGATATTGGAGTTCATTCAAAATGTGTCCTGGACGCGACACCAGACGCCGCGTTCTGTCGAGCTTGCAACAACAGAATCTTCGACGCCGCGCCGCCGGTGGTCTTCGAGTCGGAAATGCATACGATATGCAATTCTTATCGAACACGACCGTCTGGTGGCGAGAAAGAACGCCGCTGCACTTGTCACCGATCTCTCGAACTCTCGCCACCTTCGACGCCGTTACCGCTGCGACGACAGATACGACGTTATCCGAATGCAAATCCTGGCGAACCTGTTTTTTTTTTCGTTTTGAAGTTGCTAACAGCGATTCTACCGCTACAGTAGAGCTGCTCACAAACAGACAGATAGCGGCTGTGTCGGCAGCGGCGGCGGCGGCGGCGACGACGGCACGGCAGCAGCTGAGAGATGTTGTTGAGCCAAATTTTCTTCCGCCGTGCACTCTCTCCGCTATCTCGATGAGCAGCACAGTAAGTTAGTTCTTCTGCGGCCAGTCCAGCAACGAGCAAAATATGGAGATGGACAGAAACGAACTCGTAGATAGATCTCCAACCTCACGAAGTAGCAATGCAACAACAACAATGAACCGATGAAGAGAATCCTCCTCAGCCGAGAGAGCCTACGTTCAGGCGAGCAGTAGTAGACAGCTCGCAGACAGCGGTCCATTGACCAACATAGCGCTACAAAGTCAAGGTCGCGCTGTGTAGCCAGCCGCTCAACACCGGCACTCTAGACACAACTTCATCATGGGCTTCTTCCCTCTGAACCGAAGATTGGCGACTTGTTTTCATCACGAGCCGAGTGCCGTGCAGGCTCGCACCAGTGTTCTACTGCTAGGACGTCATTGATCGAGAACGAATCAGGAAAAGCTAGAAAACCCCAACAGAAAAGGAAAAGTTTCGAACGGAAGAACCGAGAGCAGACAGACGGTGCCGTACAAAGAGATAGCCGGACGCGTTCGGGTTTACTGTTGTGACGAACTGCTGTGGGTTCGAATTCCGGGATCAGATTCTCGAAGCAGCAAAATCAGATGGCGATGTCAAGGCCACTTCCCCAGAATCCGTCTGGAAACAATAAGGAGCTGAGAACAGTCCGCGCGCTCCGTCGCCACAAAAGCATAGCAGTATATCCTTCAA
Organism: Neoseiulus cucumeris; assembly: GCA_021527715.1. Taxonomy (NCBI): domain Eukaryota; kingdom Metazoa; phylum Arthropoda; class Arachnida; order Mesostigmata; family Phytoseiidae; genus Neoseiulus; species Neoseiulus cucumeris. Next base: position 15,970 of record JAJSRV010000115.1, on the reverse strand, counting down.
GGCAGGTCGGGAAAGCCAAGCGTCACTTCTCCGACTGCTGCCGCTACCGCTGCGATCGCGGTGGTGCTGGTTAGAGGAGTCGGCATAGTATTCCGAGAAGGGGTTCGATCCCTGGAACGAGTGACTTGACTCTTCGGAGTGAGTGAGTGCATGCCTGCCTTCGTGCCTGAACGCCGGCTCGCTCACTTTCGGCTGCCGGTCCTACACCACCACCACAACCACCACTGACTGACAGACAGACAGAGCCGAAAAGCAGCAGGAAAAGAAATACGATCTCCTAAACTACACCTAAAAGAGGACACACCGCCTGAGAATGGAACGAGAGACCTGGGGCTCGAGCTCGGAAGGTGGAATGGAAACTCAGGGGTTTCGGGAGTTGAAGAGGAATGTTAGGCTGTAGTCAAATTAGCCAAAAAACAACGCGAAGTCCCTCTGATTCTTTTCCATGTTTTCTCGAAAAGTCTTCCAGGGTTGGCTCTTCTCGAGAAATAGCTGCGGTTCATGTGATCTGTTTGTGTAGCGATTCGTTTGTCTGCGTTGATTTTCGTCGGTAGATCCGGTGTGCTCGTCCGAAGGTAAAGTGGAAGCTCCTGGGTATCTACAACAATGTAGCTGACGGTCAGGCGCCGGAGTCATGATTCACGATCGACGCGTAGGAGCAACCTCGAACAATCGTCGGAGGAGTGATTGATTGATTGATGGATGGATGGATGGATGGATGGATGGATGGATGGATGGAGGGAATCGTGAAAACGAATGGAGATATGCACAAGGAGAACGCTGGGAAACAAGCTCGACAACAAATTCCAAAGACGGACGAACTGACTGACCGACCGACCGACCGTCGAAGCAGCAGACTGTCTATTCTAAGCCATCAATGCACCTTTGGACGACACTCGCTGCTTGGCAATGACTATAGCCGATCAAAACAACTTTCCAGACAGACTGTTACGCCTTTCCCAGCCGTCGACGTGTATCGCCAACTGTGTACGTGTAAATCATGTTTTCTTCCTTTCGTTGAAAATCTCTTCGCCGTTCTGCTGGTCAGTTACCAGCACTTATTCAACCTCTTAGTTAGCTTCCTCGCTTGACCGGGTGATGCGGTTGCATCGAATCACCAATCGCGTCAAGTACAAAGAAAGCGCGCGATCATCGGTGCGCAGTACTCGCGTCGTGGCAGACTGTCGCGCGGAACTGGGAGACGATTCGATCGAGCAGAAAGCCCCAGAAACGGGGAACAGAGTTCGAAGATGACAATCAGAAGAGATAACTTGGAGGCATCCGCTAGAAACGATATTTGGGGGAAGCGTTCAGGGGAGGGGAGGGGGGGGGGACGTGCGGCAGTTCCGCTGTCCGTGTTGCCAAAGCTCGAACTTTGTCTTCAAACGGAAAAATATTTGAATAACATCGACCTCACAAGAAAGACGTGCGTGTCAATACTCCAGTGGAATCTTGAAATTCGATATCTCGGAGACCAAGTGGCTTTTCCGAATGATCACAGGAGTTGGACGCGTGATCCTGCGCCATAGGATTAGCCCGAACAGCGAACACGGGATATTCTATTGTTATTTTATTCGTCGCGCTCGTTCTGCTTTTCGCTCCATCAACGCATTCCCCAATTAGCGCTAATCCGACTCCAGGGAGCTTTGTCGCCGATGTTCGACGCCAAGCCGTTCGATCTCGAAGTGGGTTTATTTCTCTCAAAGGGAAAAAAAACTTATTATCCAACAAAACGCTGGAGAAAAGACGAAGGAGAAGTTTCCATTCGCGTCAGTGAGCGTGCGTGTGGATCTGTTTTGTCCGAAGGAGAGTTCTGAGGGTTGCTAGGCAGTAGCGAAAGCCGTAAAGAAATTGGTCGTGCATACGGCGCCATAAATCTTTGTGATTGCTACCTTGGCAGTGTCTTGCTCTCCAAGGTATTTAATGCTGTTACTGGTTAAGCAACAACAACTGCTGCTGCAGGCCTTTGCCTCGTCGTGGTCGTGGCCGTGGTCGTCAGTTGTTCTTTCTTCTTCCTGGTGCTGATGGTGAAGGCGACGCACCCGGCCGATTCCAAGAACACGGAGGCCCCTGATGCAGGCGGTCATATAGAGAATTTATGCCCTAGCCCGTTTCTGCTCGCTCGCTCGCTCGCTCACTTCCCTGCCGGCCTAACTGACCGAGCGAGCGAGCGACCAACTGACGAACCGAGTTGCTATCTGATTGACTTCAAGATCAAGGAATCACAAAAACCAAAACGGAGAGGTTGATGACAGCATCCGCGAGAATCGACCGCTCACGTGCCAACCCGAACCGTTACTAGGCCGATTGCGATGCTGTTTTGGTCTCTTACATTATATCGACCTTGAAAGCTGAAAAGCCGACGAACTACCAATACAATGTAGCGGTCTCCGTTCTTGAGGCGACGTTGTCTCCGTAAACAGCAGCAGTGGCCGCACTGTCCGTCGGTCGGTCGGTCCGTCAGCCTGTTTAGCCTGACAGTTAATGATGACAGTAGAGCCTTATCCGTCCGAAAGCAGCCTAGCTCAGATTAGCGTAAGCCGGCCCTGTCCGGTCGAGCTTCGTGCTTTTCCGTCTGGCTTCGATTTTCCGCAGTTTGCCCGAAGTTTGCGTGCTGCGTAAACATTGCTTCGAAGCAGCTCTCAAAATATCGACTGCCGCCCGACTCTCTGCGGCTGGCAAGTTGACAACAACAAGAATAACTCGGTGTCATTTGACAATGAGTTTGCAAAGCCACTCCTTGAGGACCCATCGTCTCCGGCACTGCGCAAGCAATTCATAACCTTCACGAAAGCGGCTTTCGGCTATTAAAGAATTTGTAACAAATCGCATCGAGTCGAGAAACTCAATCAGGATTCTTATCTCAGAATGCATCAATCGAGAGCGAAAAGCGGACTGTCAACTCCCGAAGATGTCCGCTGACAGCCTCGACCTCCCGGAGCTCGCAAAAATTGCGTCCACCCAGCTGTCTCGCGCATATGGACCCTATTTCGAGAACTAGGGAAGCTTGTGTATGCGAAATTGAAAGTCATCGGAGAACGAGTTGGGTTTAGGAAGTTAAGAACGAACGCCAGGATCGAGAAGAGTTTCCTCGGTCGTCGTCGAAGGAAAGGCGGTTGTTACGTAAGGCGAACCCTTGATAGATTTCGTAATGCTCCGGCGATACATTCCCAGTATCAGAACAGAAATAACAAGCGCTACGACGAGCCAGGCGTCAACGAAACCGAATTTAGGAAGATTGGCAAAGCTCGTCTTAATCTAAGTAGCTCTTCGTTGGCGGCCGCCACGACGCGCGTTGGCAGAAACAACACAGTTACTCACTCGGTCCGTCCGTCACTCGGTCAGTACATTACCCACAGACAACAATCGAACCGGTAGGAAATCCGTTGAGTTTAACGAGAACAACACGTTTGCTAACTCGTTTCTCCGAAAATCGTTCGCAATAAGTTCCGCCGAAGCTTTTCCTTCTTCGTTCGCGGGTCCTCAGCGAATTCTCAAAAGCTCAACAATAAAAATCACAACACAACTACCAGGAGCAGTGATTGCAACAGCGTTAGCTATTTTCCTTTGATACCTCTTTAAGTGATACGGCGCCCAGTTATCATCTACCTGAGTTGGTTCCGTCGTCGAGGAGCTTTGCAGATCATTATTATTTTCTTTCGGTCGGAATCGAAACACAAACGAGAAAATGAGAAGGCCACACACCTTGAGGATGAATTCCTTGGCTTTCTTCATGGAGAAGTCCAGCGAGGTTGGTAGCTATCCCTTTCAAAATGAACTCAGCTCATCCCTTCGCGAAAAATAATATCCCATATGACAATGACGATCGAACGTAGCACCGATTGCATTCACCGAGCAATGACTCAGTTTAACGGTTGATTGATTGATTGATCGCGAATTTCAATCGTCGATCAGCTGGACGAAGGTCCGAAAATTCACTTTGTGGCTTCCGCGCAACAAAGGTTTGTGAAAGCTCAACGCCTCGTTCTGTCTTCACTTTGGCGCGCGAACTTCACTTTGAGATCACATTGACGTTTGGGTGATTCACAGAGAATCTCTGACCAGTTCGAGTAGACACGGCTTCGATTTCACGCTTTTGATTTGCAACTCACTGCTCAGATCGCCAGGTTGCTCGTTAGCTTGCTTGCTTGCTGGTGGTTGACTGCTGGATTAGTAGTGTTAACAGTGAACTCTCAACGAGACGACGACGAACCCACCGCCGCTGTTGCTTCTAGTCTGTAAACAGTCTCTGTTGGCAGTCAGTCCGTGTGCCCTCGAGTCAGTTTGCTAGTCAGCTTGCTTTCTGGTCAGTTTGCTAGTCAGCGCGCAAGCCGGCCGGCCGGTTGCTCAGTCGGCGCGCATCGTCTCTCGGTCGGTCGGTCAGTTGGGTGGGCCGTCAGACCGTCAGGCAGGCAGGCAGGCAAGCAGTCCGTCAGTCAGTCAGTCAGTCAGTATGAGAGGCAAACTCAGTCAATGTCGGGCTGACGGGCATCTGGCGAGTCTAGTTGGCCGCTCAGCTGTTACTTGGCTGAGTGAGCTTCTTCCCCAGTAGCAGTGCCAATGAAATGGACGGACGGACTAGAAGGAAGCCGATGCTGTTGTTGTTGACGGCAAGCAGTGCTCAGCTCTCCTCCTCCACGAAAAGAGAGATAGAAAGGATGCGGCGGCCGCGGTTGTTGCCGTCACCGACGATTCGTTCGCGTCAGGAGGCAAGCTGCACCACCGAGTGCAGCTTTGGGTAGATGCTCAGTCAGTTCTTGCCCGGCCTCATTCGATCCTGTAAACTCTGGGCCTAACTACTCTCCTCTCAGCCCGTTTTTCAGTCTACCGGCTGGCAAGAGATGGCAGCAATTATGGACCGCAGAATGAGCACTTCTGTCTAGACCGCAGTCGTCAACAACAACAACAGCGACGCACCATTGCTTTCCGTCAAGGTCGATCGCTGGACTGACGGATAGCCAGCGATCGATCGACCGACGCGCTGCCACCTTCCTCTCCAGAGTCCTGAGCTTCAGGGCTTCTTGATTTGAGGATCGTCCGGTCGTGAAGCGCTCTCGTTACTCGAGGACCAATTGGCCTCACTTCCTTGCGCAAAACCGTGGGACTTGGAACACTGAGCGTAAGCATGGTCGTCATAATTTCAATTTTTCTTTCCAGTCAACAGGAAAGTACTTCGAATCCACGATTCTTTGCTGTCGAGAAAGATTTTGGTCAACAGGAAAGTAACTATGGACTTGCACTTCGCCCGTTACCTTCGCGGCAGTGCATTCACAATCTTTGTTTCTTGCTTCTTCAATTTCAAGTGTTTCAAAGGTATGACAGAGGTCGAATGTTCGGAAGTCTTTCGAGCGAAGCTTCTAGTTAGGTGGAGCGTGTCCGGATAAAGATAGAACAGATGAGTGATTTGTGTATGAAGATAAATCTAGTGGTCGGATGAAATCTTCATGATTCGAAAAGAGAGCGTCGAGGATGCCGTGAGAACAGCTCAACTAACGGCACCTCCTTGTTGAAGTTCTCGCCGCTGCGAGGGTCATCATTCGAAGTTTCCAGAACTATCCATTACATCATAATGGGAATAATTGTCAAGATAAGAGGAAGAAAGTCACCTTAGGCCGCCACAGTCAGTTTCGCTCGCGGCAAAATGTTCTGTCGTCGGCACTTGGTCCGGCTTCCCTGAGGAGAGTTTCCCGAGACTGAGAAAACTGCTTTCCGGTGGAAAACAAGGGAACACCGGCGAACTAGTATCGATGCCAAGAGTAATTGTTATCGCCAACGGTTTTTGGAAGCATAAAGGGAATTTTTCCGTGCGATTTCCAGAGTTTGACCATTGTCCAAATGAGTATCGTCAATAATATAATAATCGGTAGACTATGATCGGATTCCGTCGGTCCAACCTCCTCGTTCTCTGTCTGGACACCGGTACAAGAAAGCCGTACAATTCCAGGCCCCGTTTTCAACGGAAAAACGAAAACGGAGAACATCTGACGAGCAGTGATGGAATCCTTTGACTGACTGAGCACTCTCGCCGACAAACATCAAACAAGGCATTGCATCGATCGGCGCAATTCCAGTTCGCCAGAACAGAAAAATGCTACATGAGAGCGGAAAAGAGAAATTTCTCCACTAAATGAACTGACTCGATCGAGTACCCGGACGTGCGTTCGTAGAATTCTATCCGCCGCCAAGAAATTCACAAGCTTCGGAAATCTGGCACTGGAACTGCTCTGAAAAGCCCCGCGAGTCAGCCGTCCGTTCGTCCGGTTTCCTCGCGAGCGGATGCTACTGGCGATGCTTGTTTTGGCTGTGCATTCCACGATGGACAAACACTCACTCACACACACACAGACAAGTGTCCGAAACAACTGCTTCGGAACGGAGTATGGTCGTCAACGCGGAAGGAGCTCCTCGGCGAATTAAAACGAAACCTCGAAATCAACAGTCATTCGGTCAGGTCGCGGATATCGGTGACTTCTATTCGTGTTTACATGACAACATTATCCGATGACATCTCCTCGTCTAACTGACAGCCTGGTCGCGGATGATCTACCTGGATCTATGATCATGTTTCCGCGGCTTAATCTTCCCATCGGCCGGTACTATCGAAGGAAGTCGTTGCTTTTAGCAATCAGTGCAGCGCGCTGCACCTTGCCAACTCTCAACGTACACGCAAACCGTGTTGACCTTGGCTGAGAAGCGCTCCTGGCCCGGAAACCGATTTGAACATGGGGAATATTTCGATCGTCCGTAACGCTGGAAATCTTTGCCATTTACGGTCACGAACTAGGGAGCGTACATCTAGCCGTTTTATTTTGATTTCTGTTTTGTTTCTTAAATTCATTTGAGTCATATCCATCAGCGCGGAACGGACCCGCTCAGAAAGTCCGCGGTCTCAGAATACGAAGTTCGGAGTTCTGTCCATCGCCAGTAGTGGATTCCGGTCTCCAAAGTTTGCCAACTCGAGTGAGTCATCAGAACTCGACAAGAGTTGGAGTGCTAGGTCGTCCGCATGAATCGCTGCAACAAATTCGAATCCTTGACCGAGTGGCGAGAGATCCTTCGAGCACCGGGTGGAGTTATTTTTCCAAATCCCAGATTTTCAAAATTCGAATCGCTCTTGCCACGTGAGGATCCGTCGTGGCAACCGTCAAGGATAACGTGGGCAAGCTTTGCGAAACGCTGGAGAGGAACAAAATTTCGTTCACGACTTTTGTTTTTAGCGATCTCTGAATTCAGATGGTGGACACTTCCGCTTCTCTGCATCAACTCGCTGTCGTGCCATTCTCTGACTCTGCCGGGTCTCCGAGTTGTGGAACAAACACATGTTGGAACCAACATCAACTTCCCAACTAGGTCTCTGCAACGCGCAGGACTCTTAATCAAACTTCTGAAATGCTCTCAGTTGAGCCGTCAGCCGAGTGAGACGTTTCCACGCCTAACGTGACTGGACGGAAACCGTTAACGAGCGAAACTGTCCACGGCTTTGCGAATCCGGCAACTTTGCTCTCAATCATAGACTTTGACGCGACACTCGGTCTCGGAGCAAAAAAATATAACAGAGAATCCTCCGAGTGTGACAGCGAGCAAACTCTTTGAACCCACATCCGGATGAAATCCACTTTCGAACAAGAGAACTGATCAACAAAAAAAGAAAACCGTAACCGAGAAAAAGTCTCGGGAACAGTGATTCAGTGGACGTGTGTCAGTTCTGAAGCACGTCTTTCGTACTCGCTCGAATCGCTAAATATTCCCAAGCAGACCACGTAAAAAGATTTGGATGATGAGCGATTTTTCCACCGACTGGAATAACACGAGCGTGATGTCAAAATGGAAGCAAGATCGCTCTGGCAATCATCCAGGTGCCGCAACCTCATTGGAATCATTGCTTTGGCCTCACGGAACAATTCTCAAGTTCATCCAAATAGATTCATCGTCGAAGACCATCCACCGAGAGATCGGATCACGATCTCGTGAACTTTGAATGGCCGGACGAGGAAGAGACAACGCTACCCATCGAGTTTTACACGTTCGCCTCTCAACGGTAGCCCCGAAGGACTTCTGGAACTGAGTCAATCGGGAAGATGCCGCTCGCTCATCCGCCCAAAATTCCTGATAGTTACTTTCGCTGGCACACAGACGAAAATAAGTGAAACAGCGCAGCGCGACCTTGTCGATTTCTGTTTGATCAAAACAGAATAAGCTTCGACCGGCAATGAAACACAGCGCGCGATACGCATCACCGAGTCGACGTTAGTACAACAATGCTCGTCATCCTTCTGCTCTCCTTCGGCCTGAGATATCGGTTCCTTTTTCTCTGCGCGGACGGCGCGAAAGACGCTGAGATTCCTCGAGACGGCGCGCGAACGTGCTCAGAGGTCAAATCAGAGGCAAACAGTCCTTGAGAGCGAGAAGCTGACCATGCAGAAAGCCTTTCGTTACAAGAGGTTCGCTCTTCTGTCCAAGAGTTCTTTCGTCCGTCTGTCCGTACGTCCCTCTGTCCGACTATCACATTTAGTTGCTCTCATGGAGCAGGGTGGCCTGTGTTTTTGATGACTGACAAATTTTTGGGTAGCTCTCTCACTTCTGGACGTTGTCTTCCTCGTTTCTTTGCTTGCTCGGTGGATCCGTTGACTGGCTGGCTGACCAGCCGGACGGTTGGCACGACCCCAGACAACATTCTTGTCTTCCAAGATCATCATCATGATCTTCGTCATTTTCATCAACTTTGTCGTTCTAGACGACGCAACACTGTAGAGCGAAGTCTGAGAAAACGTTGGACAAAAACTCACGTTCGAGAGGATTCGTCCACGACAGTTTTGAAAGTCAGAAAGACGTTGCTCATGGTGCGGACATACCGAGAACTCGAGACCTTCTGCTGAACTGTGAACTAACCTCCGTCCATAACGTTCTAAAGTCCAAGGTCATTCTGTCCGAGGACGCACTTGTTCGATGTATACATATTATGTGAGCGAGCGAGCCATCCAGCGGACGCTTTTGTATACTCTCAAGTATGTCATGAATCCATGTCTTTCCTTAATGACACGGATAGATAGAGATCAGCATCGCTATCATCATCTCATCATCATCCGAGACATCATGATCGGGCCATCACGAGATATCGAAGTGCTGCAGAAGAGTGGGTGCTTCGGACTGAATCACGGCCGATGAGCAATGCTGCTTCCTCGAAGAATCTCGTGAGCAACTTCATTCATTGCGGGAGCGCTGATTCATTCATCTGTTGATGAACGACCCGAGCAGAAAACAAAACTACCGCTGACGTTTTTTCTGGACATCTTCGTGGATTTCCTCTGTCTGGCCACTTTCCTTTCCAGACGTCTGCAGCGAACGAAGTTGACTTTCACGAAACAGCAAAACAGAGTTTGTGGACATTTTCATAACAGGAAACCGCGACCGTGTTTTCCAACTCTTTTCTGCAAAGTCACAAGGAACTCATAGAGCACGCATTGTCAGCTCCATCCCAGTAAATTTAAGGGGACTTTGCTCGAACCGCCCCGATGACGGCGGAAATCAACATCAGGTCTTGTCTTGACCTTGAGCATCGTTTTCGTTTTGTTACGTATTTTGTCTCATTCTTCCGAGTTTCGTTCGATTCGTTGCGAACGAAAAATTCTGCGGCGATCAAATTGAGAATTAGCGAAGCAGACACACGTGTCGGTCGTAGAAAATCATGAAACCTTTAGCCGGCTTCGTCAAGGGAATTCGCCTCGGTTCGATTTTCCTCGAGGCGCTACGCGAGAGATATCCGGAGTTTTCTTTCCCGAATTCATCGTCCTAACCACGTGTACGTTGTTTGCCCCTCTGCATACCGAATTGGTTTAGGTTTAGTTTCCCGTTTTGCATGAGCTTAGAGGGTAGATCTACGACTTCCCTCGTCTGAGCGGTGTTCACTCCTCGAGCCTGCATCCGTTTTGTCGGCAGTGACATTTTCAAGTTCTTCACGCCGATTCGCTTCTCGGTCTCGTTCGGGGGAGGTTTGCTCGGCCCGAAAAACGCGAGCAAACCACTCTGGAGGAGGAATGACGTGCGGCTTCAGTTCGCGATCTGTATCCATTACCGATCACCATATCTGTGTCTATAACCGCTCGGTGTGTCTGCGTTCTAGTAGAAGAGCCGGCACGTCCGTCAGCCGCGACATCTAGGAGTGATATCTGTCGACGTCAAACAAATCTGTATTCCCTCCATGCAAATTGGACGGTAGCCTGAGGAACATGTGCTGACTGTATTTGTGTTGTATCATCTACTGCGTTCGCCGTGCGAGCAACAATAGAAAGCCCATGCCGCGTGCTGCCATGCCCGCAGACGCGCGCACGCAACACTCACACACGACGAAGTCGCCGTGGAAGTCGCTCAATAGACGGCTGCTCTTTCTCAAATCGACAGAAGCGAAAAAAATCATCATCATCATTATAATAAAACTCTAATAACCCCGAAAACCGATGACCCTGAAGGAACCGACGAGCGCAAGCCTCTTCTTCAATGGAGACCAGATGTCAATGCAGACATACGCGACGCTGTACGGCGGTACGCGGGGGTGTTCCATAACGAAAGTAAGCACAGACAGCGAACCAGCTAAGACGACAGAGGAGACAGCACCGATGACGACGACGACGTCATCGTCTTTGGCAGTAACGGTGCCCCACACCACCCCAGACGGTCATTGACCGGCACTGTCTACAGCAGTGCGACGAGGGGCCTCTCGGATCTACTGACCCACAGAGCGATGTCTGCAGAGTCGAATACTCAGACACATAAATTAATCGCTGACGGAAAGTTGAAAAACCAATACCGTCGCTGCTCTCCTCGACACGCATCTCTGCCTGACCACTGAACCTTGGACGCCCAAGATGATGTAACCGAACAGCGGCCCAATGTCCTTGACGAGCTTCCTCAACCCGTGCGGCCGAGCCGACTGGAGGCGTGAGCCAGGAAGTTCTCCTCGCGAGTCGAGACTCTTCCGAACCGTCGCGGGAATTCCTGAGTCTTTGACCGACTTGAGCGCTCCATAAACTTGTTACTCTCATATTCAGTGAGAGAGTTTCGAACTCCCCTCTGTGCTTCCATTCCATGTCCAGCAGCTAGACTCCTTGTTCTGCAAGAGTTCTAGCTGCGTGAAACACGATTTGGATTTCGAAGCCTCGCGAGAAGATCTTCCGTGCACCGCATCCGCTCAAAGGCTAGGGTCCGCTCAGTAGATCCAACCCAGAAGAGAATACTGATCGTGAAATGATTCGTTAAAGTATGGCGTAACTTAAGAGGAAACAAGTTCTTGGAAGCGGGGGCAAAGCATGACGACGAAGACGCTGCCGGCTGCGAAGACGGCGTTCGTTGTTCGTATTTTTTTCGTGGCATTCGGAGAGGCGGGAGATGTTGTGTCTGGGGGTACCTCATGCCGGGGTCGTCGGCCTTCCGTGTTAACGATTTACATTACACATGGGAGTAAGAGTGTTGTTCTTCGTGTTGCCTTCGAGACTTTCGAGTTGGCCGAGAGCACGTTCAGTCTCTACGTGCTCTCGACTCAATTTTCTTCTACTTGTCGTCTCACATCTTGAAGAACGTTGCTCTGTTCTCGAAATCACGGAGCACAAGACCCTTGTACCCATTGAGAAGGCTCTCAGAATGCGGAGCGATGGAAGCGCTGCCAGTACACCAAACACCGCACTCCGGAACCGAGATATCGAGAGTCGAACGAATGGAGGTCGTCACTTTTTAGGCGAAACTTTTGGAGCACCTTCGAGCCCAATCCTAACGTTGGAGGTGGAGGATAGTTGCCAGAGAATCAATTTTACGTAACTGTAACCGAGTTCCGCAGCAGTGAACTCAATATAGACACGGATCGTGGAAAATATCTAAATGAACTCTTACCTCCTACGTCCGCCGCAGTCGACAATGTGCTGTAGTCTGATAATAATCTATCCGAAATGAGGAGGCGGGCTTTGGAATTTTAGAGAGTCAAATAGTTTGGGTTCATCTCGTGCTGGTCAGAAAGAAACTCTATATACTCGAGGTCTGCGAAACAGGATGAAATGCAAGAGGATCTCTGCGCTCTGAGAATAGATCCGATAAAGCATGCTGGAAAACGACACAATCGCATCAACAGCCACCATTGAGGAGGTTTCATGGCGGGACGAATATTTTTTTTTAAAAACTCGGCAAATAACTCGCTAGCATTCCATATATTGAGGCGGCAAAAATGATCACCCCGAACGCGAGGCAGAAAATCTGTGGATCTTCGATATTCCACCGGAATGCAGGGAACACAGTTCAAATAATTTCAGAGAACACAACTGAGACGGCTTCAAATTGAATTTCATAACTTCTGACCGAGTTTCTACTTTCCGGAAAACTTCGGTCACGTGGAGCTTCTCGCTCACCCGGAAGAGTTTGATAGGAATTCAATCGGTTTTTGTTACTCATCACGAAAATTAAGTTAGGTTGGAAATAGTGCACTTACCCAAAGATGAGAGTTCTTCACTCGACTTCTGGTCTTCACGAGTTTTCTTCAACATGTAATTCACTTCCATACATAACGACCGCGCGGAAAACTTCTCTCTGTCAAACGCTCCTGAAGCGATCAACCACTGGATCAACTGTCTGTTGTCAGAGCGCGCAGTCGAACTGAAGCGAACGGTATCTGAGGAGAGCAGTCGGCAAACGGGTAAGTGTCTGAGCTGTCTGTTTTTTCTTCACTTTCTGCCATGGTCGCCGGTTGCCGCTAGTATCAGAAATGGCGCTGCGGCCGCCGTACAGAAAAAACGGTTAGCAGACGATTCTTCTCGGAGCCTCCTTGACGTCCTGATCGAGTCAAGACACTCGGGTCTGAGGATCCGGTCGTGCCATTATTCTTTTGATTGGTTGACCTGAACACGTTTCTTTACCTCATCCAGTAACTCATTGTCACTTCTTCTTGCATAAGTACGAGAGCTGATCATCCGAGCCGTACGCCAAAGACTCGATCGTAAGCTCTTGTCGCCCATCATGTTTCAACGTTCGTCGTGCTTGGTCTTGAGTGTGGAGGCAAGAGGCTGGCCACAAACAAATCGATCTTGATCTTCCTCGTTCATGAATTTCTGAGCTTCATTTCGAAATCCGACTTCACGTCGTTTTACCTCGTCAGCTTACTGGTCGACATGTTTCTCGAAACAAACGCTTGGCGAAAACTTGTCCGTCCTCTGTGAAAGCTCTTCTGCGAGTTCTCATGAAGATTCCGAATAGAAATCCTTCTAGCAATTTGCTTCGGAGATCGTTTGAGATTCATAACGGCAGCCTTGGCGCCTCGCTCTTCTTGGTGAATGCCGGTGTCCCACTGAACGTCGCATCGTTCATTCCGCAGAACTTGCTGCTCGAGGGCATCTCTAAATTTCGTCTGCCCGTAGAAGATAAGCCTCGTACATACAAGGAGTGGGTATCGAGATATGTCGTCCCGAAAGGACACCAAAGGACCTCTTTTGTTGCGAAGAGATTTCCAGTGAAGGTCAGATGCCGAGTTGTAAAACCACATCTCTGCGTGAATAGCGTCGAATCCGAAGCAGCGGGATGGACACCCATGTCGAATGAACGAACGAAGGATAGAAGTTATAGGCTACATTTGTGGTTGACTTCACTGAAGTCAAATGCGTGACCATATGTATATTTGTCAGACATGTTTATCCAACTTCATGGTGGAAAACTCGAGCAAAGGTCTCATGTGTTACCCGTCTCTTCGCTCCTCCATTTTGAAAAAGGAGCCTATGATGTCGACATCACACTTACATTAATGGCTTGACCTCACCTCACCCACAAGTTACTCAGTCTCGAAACTTGTCGCGAAGGAGCCGCAGGACCTCTTCCTTCAAGAGGTTTGAGGAAATCGACCAAGTGAGGCAAGAGTGCCCCTGCCTCTACTCGCTACTTCCGATTGTCCCGCCCCTCGAAGTGTTTCGTTGAGAAAATGAACTTACCGATCCGCAGTGCAGTTTGCCCTTACTTTGCTCAAAGGCTATTTGAGAGTGTGCGGATTCCGCATGATGCTCTCAGCCAGTGCTCTTTGCATCTGCTTTCGTGTTCTCGTACGGCAAGGCGTCCAGGTGGCATTTGTCGACGCCAGTGCTCCGAAATTTGGCTCGATGGTCATTCCAACTGCTCGGAACAAACCTGACATGTTAGCAAGAGAAGTCAGAGGAACGATCCAATGAGTTTCAAAGTCGCGGAAAGCGTCGTGTTGCAGTTCTCGACGCGCCATAAAATGAGCATAAAAAGTCTCGGGTCGCCTGTCGAGCAGCAGACTTCAATTTCAGGAGCTTCGTTGCTCAAGTCTGGGGATCGCATTAACTGTTGCAACGTAACTTAGAAAAAATTATGAGTTCCCGCAAAGATATATCCAACTCTGAATCTCTAAGAGGTTCGACTTGGAATGTCCTAAAGTTTCTAAATGAAAATAACCATGCATATCACTCTGTGTGGCGCGGTTTGAGTCTTTACCGGGCTCTTGCCTAGGATGTACTTTGAGGCTGAGGATTAAGACATTCATAGGGTTCAATCATTTTGCTGATATTAACGCGAGCGTGAGTTTGTGATATGACTTCTGCATGTTCGAAATAACTTCGAGAGCTTCGGTTTGCCTTTCTCTAGCGGTTGAATTCCGACAATCAGAGGACTTTTGACGCGGAGGGACGGTTCTTGGTGCTGTGTTTTCTTGGAGTATCCACTCTGATGTAATGTATCTTCAATGGATCACGCCTCGGTAGAAACAATGGCGAAAAAAACAGGAAGCCATCCAGACACAAAATTACGCTTGATCTTATCATGATCAGCGAATTTTCTCGCCCCTCGGCAAGTCCTTACGAGCATTCCTGAACAACTTCTGAAACGATCTTGTGGAAGAAACAGCAGATGACTGCTGAATGCGTCACACGCGCCTGTTGCGCTTCTGAGGGAGTATTGCGTGAAAGAGTTCGAGTCATCTCATGAATCAGAGAGACGAATTTTGCTCCGCTGTGTCGCGTGGGAGGGTTCCGAACACTCGTCTGACAACTTTCGCTCCGACTTCCGAGTGAAAACCCACAAAGAACCTATCTGCAGTTTGGAAAGTTGAAGACAATGGCGAAAGCGATACCGTGGTGCCATCCGATCGCTCTCGCGATTGTTTATCCCGTATCCAGGCTAAATTAGTGCAACACCGGATATCGAAGCACACTCAAGGCACGAGCCGCTACGAAACAAGGAGGTCAATAGCTCGAATCTTATAGATGCTCTTCGAACGCTCTCGCATAGTTCGAGTGAGTTCGGGAAGGCTCCAAAAACTTCTCGAATCATTTGGCGAACAGAGACCATAGATTTGACCTAAAGGTTGCCCGATCTCAACGGGACCCTGACTGAGTCTGCAATGACATTCAACGACTTGCGTTGAGCAATTAGCCCAAGTGAGAACCATGGTCTAAATGTGACTTTTCGCTCGTCGTTAGCTGATATTTCGGAACGGCGATCCAGTGAATTGCCGGCCGCCGGTGCAGAATCATTCTCTGTGGACGTAACTCTTGTCGTACAAAAAATTCACTGACGTTTCCTCCCGATTTCGAACAGACCCAGAACCCAGGTATTCATAGGCTCATGACACCTGACTGCCGAGAATTCCGTTAGTGTATCGTTCTCGTGCGGTGTTTTCCAACCTTTCCGGTCCCGCGCGACCTTGAGAGAGACTCGATTTCTCTGCGGCGTGCGTTGTTGGGGAAAACAAAGACATTTTGGAGATTAATGAAGACCGCGCGAGCATATTCATAGATATGACTGCAAAAATTTACCCGGACAGTCCAAAGGAAACTCGATTCATACGACGAATGATGGAATGATGATACACTGGTTATCGCGCCCGCCACTCGAAAGGGCCAGAGTCACAAACTAGGTGTACTGTTGCTCCAACGAAGGCTGATATGTTTGCTCGGTATTTCTTCACGATCTCGAATCCCCGAGGACGGAA